>RYFJ01002481.1:0-61207 GCA_003991445.1 Oryza meyeriana var. granulata
AGAGAGATGAGTGACCCCGATCGATGCGTACGTGAGTGAGCTTTAAATAGAAAGGAGGTTTCGGTCTCAATGACAGCCTGCTCTGATCTCTCAGTAATATAGTATATCATCGGTTTTGGGTGAACTTTAGTTATGTGTCTTCATAGTTCCAGAGAGCAGATGGATCCATGCCATTCCATCCATCGGATTTTGGAATGGGTAAAGAGCGGATAGAGTCAGGTTTAGTGACAGCAGTACAATGGTTTTTGTTCTGTGGAATACTAGTGGTATAGAAATGGCATAGATGTTTGACTGAAGCAAAAATAGAAAAATACGAGGTTAGTTGGTGAACACTCAAGAGTCATGTCTCGCCACTATTCACTGGTGGTAAAGTGGCCGTGCGAGTCTTACGTATGGACATAGGCCAGAGTAGAGAGAAATGATCGCTACTGAGAACATTTTCGATCCTCCAAGATAATTGACCCGAGGTTTGTCCGTCTTAATACGACTTCATGTCTTACTGCGTTCCGGGATTTTGGCTGGGCTTAATAAACTATGTATGATTCCGAGTTAGCATCCCTTATTAGTTGCAGTTCGAGTTGGCTTTCAGAGGGTTTCGCATAGTTTATTTTAGATTGAGAATATCCATGTAGAAGGCGAGGTGGAAATATGTATTTTCTTGAGGTGACTGCTACTTACAGTGCAGGTGTGTCAGTGGCTAATTTCTGTAAAAGGAGTGTGGTTGCAGTCAAGTTTGGTGCCAACCATTAATTGTTATATTAATCGCGTATTGGGTAATGATTGCTATCTCTTTTGCTCTATTTGTTCAGAAGACCTAGTGTTAGAGGCTACTTTCCCGAGCATGCCTTACTAGTGTGGATTCATAGATAAATTCTATGTAGGAAAAATTATTAACCGCGCTTCTGAGTTTAGACGTGCTCACGTGATATAATTTTGGACAAAGCATTAATGTATTGCATGCAGCTAAACTTTAGTGAAGTTAAGGACTGTCGAGGATGTTCCCCCACAAAGCGTTCATTTCTTGCTATTGGAGGCTTTCAAGACATGTGGATGGTAGTGAGTGGTGCCAGGACTTTCTCTAAGGGAGTTCTGACAGTCGTCCTAATTATAGACACACATAAAACAGTAGGGACGCTTTCCTTAAGGGCATACTCACTTTTAAGGTCACACGGAGACAAAAGTTGTCCAATTAGCATTAGAGGAGATACATGGTAGGCGAAAGAAGTATTTTTCATATAATAATGTTTTTTTTGGGCCATAAGGCGGTTTAGCATAGTATATATGTTTTTGTAAATTGCTTCACTCAGTCTGCTTCTCCTGAATGTATTGACTGCCATTCTACAAATGAAACCTATGGATTTCGTATAACTGAAGTGACGTAATATTTCTTCTTCAGTGCCACAATTTCTCCCTTCGATGCGTTTGTATAACTCCATTGTTTCGCGCGCAATCATGAGATTACTCCCTTTAGAGTATAGCTGAATTGTAATTCAGTGGCTGCTGCTCGTGTTGTTATCCGAGCATAACTTCTCCTTTCACTTGCAGCTTTCTGGAAATGATACTTTCAGTGTTACGATCCGAACCGGGCAGATTGGACAAGAGCTGAAGCGCAATATTTGTCGAGATACTTTCGCCACTCTTAACAGAGAGCTTATCCTCAGCGAGCTAGCGCGCTGCTGAACCAGAAAGTCACCGATTACCCTTTCCATGATTTTTTTTCCTATATTTTTCTGACAGACAATCAACTGAATTGTTTTTGGTTCTATATGTGCAGTTACAAGAGATCGAGACGGTCCTTATGGTTGCCCTGCAGGTATTTAGACTACGACGTTTGCTACTTCTTGTCGGTTGGGAATGAGGGAGCAACACCATTCATAGCTTGCGATCTATAAGGGGACCTACGAGCATTTGCGAGATATTTAAGCAGCTGAAGAGTGTTTGATGTATTTTACTAACTCCTCAGTCACTAATAGATGTGTGTTGGCGCATTCTACCACAACATGCTCTTCTTCTTCCATAGTACTTTACATTTTTTTTTTGGGTGACAAGTAGTTGAAATTAGGACATGGGCCAATGGAGACCCAGTAGGCTCTGAGGACGAGTGCCGACATTTTAGTGTGTGACAGACAAACAAGTAGAACAAGAATGAGGGATACAGAAACAAGGCCGCGCGCATTTTTATGGGTTACTCGGGAGCCTTGTCCGTTTGAGTGGTTTCACAAGGAGGTGAGATGAGGTTGCTGAAATGGAAAGAGTAGATGCAAGGATCAATACTGCAATCGTCCATCTTTCAGCTACTGATAGTCAACAGTATATGACCTGTGTTGATGAATTCGTTATAGCATTTTGAGAACCCGGGTGGATAGAGCTGCGCAGCAACTATCTGACAGCGTGTACGAGGACGGATGACGGAACTCTTTGTCGATGTGGCAAGCTCTGAAGCATGCCAAGCATGGTTGTTGAATAGTCCTGCATGGAACAGGGTAAATTTCTTTTTTCCTCAGTAGCCGAGATCCATGACACTTCTCATTGATCTAAAGGAGTGCTCGCTATAGAGGTCTTCGTTTTAACTTGCACAAGCAGATTTTTTGTTCACATTTCTGAATGTTAATGAACATCCTGAGCTGTGGGATACAACGACAGGCGAGGGACCCTTTGCAAAGACAAACTGGAAAGAAGGTCTTCACAGGGATTGTTCAAGCATCAATTAAACAGTTGGTAATCTTTCTACCAGGAGCTATCCCAATGTAGCATCAAGTGATATTGGTCATCACAACCGCGTGTCGTTTCTGAATCTCTGAACGAATGGTTCTGATGAATGCAGGAGTGTCTACTTGCGGCGCTCCGGGGGATACGCAGCCAGGAGCTGAAGAACCGTCTACGAGATGAGCCAGCGGGGGGACTCGCTTCTTTTCACAAGGGAGTCTTCTGAATTTTTTCTGATAAGGGAATAAAAATGATATATGCTTCTCTGATCTCTATAGCGTAGGTACTAGTAATTAAGAGCGAACGAAGATGAGAGAATGATAGATGATTTTTTTGCACAGGAGCAGCTGCCTCTCCTCTGATCTGGAATGTAATATGTTTAAAGGCACAGTATACAGGGTAGGTAATAGCAATTTATTATATTAACAGCAGGGGAAAATGCAGGTAAAAGCGTTGCTAATTTTCGCCATAGACATATCTCAGATATATCACTAGTATATAGTTAGCTATTAGTTTATAATCATTATAGTAAGTACACCGTTCAAACATTTTCTCTATCAGTGAGTCTATTTCGGGTCGGTGTGGCAATAATTTATCCTCCATCTTAAAAAACATTAGTTACGTTACCGTAAATTAGACATTCAGATTCGGAGTAGAATTTGGTTTTTAGAGATGGTAGGCAGGAACATTACTGTGATGTGAAAGCATGTGGTGATCTTCTTCGCTGCGACGTAGGCTGTTGTGTTTCGGTCCGGCCCATATGGAGCTTCCGGGCCGAACGTGACACGTAATCCGTTCTGGGCTTAATGACCGCAATGCTGCTGGTATCCGTTCTGGACATCTTGGGCCGACTTTCATCGTATCCCGATGTTTGGCCCATAATATGAGGTCTTCTGATTTCTTTCTGGTAAGGGCATTCATCGCTGTCGAGAGAGTTTACGGAAGTGTTTCTCTCTCTTCTCTTTACTCACTCTTCTTTAGGTGAGATAATATTAATTTTTTTTTTCAGATAAAATTTTAAAATATATAGCATTCCTGTCAAATTCAGAAGACTCTGTGTGTGATATAGATACTCTTCTCGAATAGGAAGCTATGCGTTCTTTCTCAGGCGTAGTGTGTGGAAACCGCTTGATGGCACCGGTTGTGTTCAGCCATTTCGGGCGGAGAGTCGGTCCCCTCCCCATTGGGCAGCTCAATTGCACTCCTAACCGGCGTAGTTGTGTTGTGGGGCCGCCTCAGGGGCCATCTTGCATACAATGACCATGTCCCTCTTTGCTCTGAGAACAATCACCGCTCTACGGTCTTAAACGTTATGAGCAGGAATAGTCGTCTTTAGCACAGTAGCGCATTTATTGTGTAATCACTCCTGGTCAGCATAAACCTCCAGCCTCTGAAAAGTTCATAAAATTCCAAAAATTAACCAAAAAGAGAGAGGGCTGGAGAGCGGACCAGCCATGCGATCGAAATATCGCCAAAGTATAAAGCGCCAGATGAGACGAGCGACTGTCCATGGTTGTGGGCAGATTCTGTTCCTCCTGAGCTGTAAGGTAACTATTTATGTCTCTTTTTGTTCAATTTCTAATTTTCTATTCATAATATGGATATATTAAAGCGTTAATGTGATAGTACTTATCGATACTTTTATTGTAGACATTTACTCTCCGATCGGGGTAAGGAGATTGTTGCAATGGTGTACATCGCATCTATAGGGGTGTAGAGGTATTGGTTAGTTGAAGCCATCTAATGGCTAAGAGATTGATAGGTTCGAACCATAGAGAAGTTGAATTTTTTTACTAGATGAGTAATTTTCTAGTTCGAAAACGCTAGGAGCTGAAATTGAAAAGGAACGATGAATTTCTATTTTTTTATAGTCATGTATAGTCTACTCATAGTTCATATGGTAGTTGTACTTAGAGGCGGATTTTTGGTCAGCGACGCTTAGTACATCGACTTGTTTACGGACTGTGAGGTAGAAAGTAGATAAATCCTCCTGTTGCTATGGATAGGTTGGTTCGGGATGTGGTTGTGAAGTGCTCATGCTCATCTTCTAGACGTCAGCTAAGACCGATGGGGGCGTGCGCCTATCCTCCCGCATCTCTGTTGGTGCGATGGAGATCTGTATCTGGGCAGGTTGCAAAAGGTCGAATCACAAGACATGGATACCTGTAAATTACATGGAGTAGGTATTGGGAGGAAGATGGTCCGCTGCATTAATAGTCGCGTTACTTCTCCGGAGAAGGCGGAAGCCAAAGAGAGAACGAGATGCGCGTAGGGTATCGGACAGAGCCGGTGTGGAGGTCGTGACATGTATAGAAGGAATGCTCACGCGTTAGTGGAAATACTTTGAATCTTTGGGCTAACAAAATTTGCATAGTGCAGGGGGCCACGATCGATCGGATAGGCCTCTTCACCTTGTTGCGTAATCACTTAAGTGCAGTGGATAGATACGGAGACTGGATTGCCGCTTCATAGCGGACGTGAGCAGATTTTCGCTCCGATGATCTGGAGGTTGATGCAGGGACTAAGAGGCGAGCCAAGCGGGCTGGCAGGGCGCTCAACATGTCTTTGGGGCGGCGGGAAGCAGAGTGGGGGCTGAGAGAGAGGAAAGGAGGAGAAGGAGCGGGCAGGAGCAGGCAACCCGTGAGGCAGGACAGGGAGAGAAAGGCGGGAAAAGGGCAACTACGTGCGAAGCAAGTGGGGCCAGAAGGAAGTGAGAAGGGGAAGTACATAATGTACACAGTAGTTGCATATCTAGTCAGATATCCGTTTGAATACTCTACGCAGGCATTGTAATACGATAACTAGGAAAGTTTCATGTGCCATTTGTACTCGTTGGATGGATAATTTATTAGATTGTAGCAATTAACGTGTGCTTGGCTTGTGACTCGTGGCTGAGGCATCGGGGTTGAAGGAGACGTTCTGTACTCTTCTAGCGTGAATGGTTTGATAATTAGAGAAGTTGTTCTACCGAGTTGTTCGCATAATTGATTGCTTGGTGGGAAAGCTCACGTTAGAGGATGTAGGAGTAAAGGCCTAACTATCGCATTGCGACGACGTATATGATCATAAGTTCATAGGAGACTTTCTTATATGATCCCCGGTTTATGGATGAAGTCAGATAGGATCATGAGAATGGGCTTAGAAGGTTAGTTTACCATATGTAGGACGGGCTTAGCTACCCCTACGAACTGGCAAAGGTATCACCGTATGAAGTAATGATGCCTTTGGCCGGTTGGACTCTAGCTCATGTTCGGCCCACTCTACCGGACGTTCTATTGTTGGGGTCAAAAGACGTCATGGTTGCCTACTCGGCTGGCGTCGAGGTTGGGCGATTTAGGGAGGATAGGTGTATTGTCCATTGGATCGTGGGTTTCACGACCAGACTTTGGCTACGACAAGTTGTATTTCGGTGGCCAGGCGTGCGGCACGATGCCTGGGCATGGTGGTGGCAGCTGGTGGCTTGTAAGTCTATGCTCGTCGTTGCGGGTGTGGGTCGGGAGCTTCCCTCTCCTTATCGCTGGTCTAGAGTCGGAGGAACCTTAGTTCGACGCCTCCCTTCTCTTGATGATCGATAGCTCGGCGTGTATCTTGATCCTCAGTGGGGTTCATGAGTTAAGCCCTTTGACGTTAGTTTACTGAATTCGAATAGTTCTCGCTGTTGTGGTCAGGAGAAAAGGGATAATTGCCCGGGATTAGCGTCCACTCGAATCTGACTTGTGAATCGGAGATTGGAGTTACGGCTTGCTCTTGGGGGTAATGTGTAGTGCACACCTGGGCGCAACTCCTAAGGAGACAAGTACTGCCTAGCAAACATCTCGGGGCTAGTGGTTGAGGGTGGGTCTTGTGCAAATTATTGGAAATTACAAACTGGATACATTTTGCAGGCAAAAGCTAAAGACTCTTTGAGGGTACAGCTCTGTAGCGAGCTAACCTGAAGGACTCCCGTCTTGGGGTGTAGGTTCGGGTGGGGCACCTCTGGGGGTGTTGGGATCACCGCCGTGGCGCGTGGGGGTCGTGTGGGGGTACGCGCCCTGGCTGCTGGGGGAGTGAGAATTTGAAACATTCGTCCGCTCGGCTGAACGTTGGCGTAATATTAGGGTAGTTGTAGTGAAACTGCACGGAGAGCAGCATCTCGACGGTTTGGAAGATTGCTGGTCATACTCGCGGGTCTCGACTCGTCATAGTCTATAGAGGTATCAGCCGATCTTGGCTGAGCTCACAGACCGGGATATAGTTTGAGGGATTCTCGTCCTGGTGGAGCCCGTGGCTCGGAATTGGAGACAAGAGAGTCGTCGCTGGCTCGCTGAGACTTTCCTCACGCTACTTGCCAGATACTTGGGGATGGTCTGTTGAGCTATGTCGGAGGTGTATTGACAGTCTTGAGGGGAAGGGGCAGTACTTGGCATTGAGCAGGCCGACTGGTCGAGCTGGCTTGGTTCCGCCCGGCGTCGAGTCCGAGGTTTGGATCGAGTCCGAATTAGAGACGCTTGGAGGGCTGCGGCGAGTTGGAATCCACTTGTGTGGTATGAGATAGATTGTTCGGGTCGCTCCCAAGAATAGTGAGGGTTCGCATCTACGGTCCTTCTCCACGAAGCTGATTAATCTGCCGCATGCGGGTTCAAGGACCAGGATTCGCAAAAATCGCCGATTGACCTTCTAGTCCAAGGTTGGATCATCAGCTGTCGCGTTGTTCGAAAATTCAGACCTGATCTTGCTCAGCGCACAGGCAACCTTTGTCTCCGTCTTCGGGCTATTTAAATTTGACATGAATAGTGACACCTACCTAAGGGGGACTGGGCCAGCAGGTGAAACTAGAGAAAGTGACTAATGCTTACTTTTATGTTGGCATAATAATGCAGGGAAGGAAGTTAACGTTCCTCGGGGTTCACGAAACTAAACTTGATGACTACAAAGGAAGGATGTTGGTTGATAAGGTAACAATTTAATTCGGTTGGTTCAGTAGGTAAGCGGGCGGGCACTGACGCTGTTGGAGATGCTGGGTAGGGGATTCAACCCAGTTGTGAGGGGAACTGGCCTACACCGTCGGGTTGGGTTGGTGCGGGGTTGGAACTGACCTAATTATGTTTGCTTAAGAGGTTTTCTTAGGTTTTAGCTGGTTGTGGCCTGCAGGTGTTTGCTGTTCGTTCTGCTCATCCACAGCCAGTTCGGTGCCATTGGGACTTCTCCCGCCAATTGGAGGCCACTGAGTGCCACCTTGCCTGTCCTAAACGAGTATACTTAGTGTAACACAGTGTATTAGTTTCATAAATAGTTGTAGTACTTCCACAGAAAGAATTGGCAGCTTACTAACCTGGTATTGCAAACGGTCGTGTATGCGACGCGAGGCAGCAACTCCAACGGTAGAAGGGCTAAGTAGGAGTCTAAGCGTAGGGACGAAATACTGTTACGCACTCCACATGGCTCCTGGCGGGCAGTTGGGGCTCCGACGAAGATGTCGAACCACCTACCATCAATACCGTCATCGATCAAAAGTGAGCGGATTTTCTTCCAGCCGCTTGGAGGTAACATACTCGATAGGATATAATCTTTGCATTTGCAAAGAGCCAAGATCGTCGAGGTCCTGTTAGCTACGTGGCGCCAGGTACGAATAGGTTGCGGACTATAATTCGCACGCTCCAGACGCAAAGGTGGTTGTGTGGTTACTGGCACTAAGCGGCCTCGAGTAAACTTTTCTATCACACGAGGGTCAGAGTAGGATTCCGGGTAGACACGTATCCTCGCCGCATGGTGTAATACTGACGAGCGTTACGGGCAGAAAGCTTCCATGGGTACAAATAGGACTGCAAAATAGAACATGTCAGTGTTTGCGCAATAAGTGGTACTAGAATTTTCACGTTACGTACTCC
Organism: Oryza meyeriana var. granulata; assembly: GCA_003991445.1. Taxonomy (NCBI): domain Eukaryota; kingdom Viridiplantae; phylum Streptophyta; class Magnoliopsida; order Poales; family Poaceae; genus Oryza; species Oryza meyeriana. Next base: position 8,574 of record RYFJ01002481.1, read on the forward strand.
AGGCGCACACTAGTGAGTGGTCCGCCAATAATAGAGCCGTTCCTACAACTACGGTCGTATTCTTTCATCCATTATCGAAACATAGGAGCGTCAACAGGGCGGGCAGCCACAACACCTCATCTGTAACTGCATACCGTCACAAGCTGCGCTAAGGGTCCAGGGCTCGCTCCTTTTCTCACAATTTGAGAGCTACTAGTTAGTGCGCAGACGGATGTAGAACTTCGGCTGGGGCGGCCTGGTGAAGGCATGCGAAAGACGCGTAACTCGGCCCTAGGTAGCCGCATCATCATCAGCTTGCCCCGAAGACGAAGGGGCAACTCAAGTACGATAATCGACGATACTTCGCGGGATATTGCGTCTTTGGTGTACCTATTTCATGTTTCAAGATAGAGACATATAAGGTGTACGGTTGATCCCCTGGACCAATGTACTAGGCAGAACGGATGAACTCCATAGCTCCACTGAAGGTCGGCGAGCTTACACAGCAGCAGAAGATCCACTTGTGGATTTATCAAATATAATATGGGGGGCATGTCGGCGATCGGCACGAGCGTATAAGTGGTGACATCAGTACTAACTGTGTCCACGTGAATCTGAGGATGGGTCTTTTACTGAGCTAATCTTATCAGTTTTATTTCAGGAAATCTAGCAGATAATAAATCGTGCATGGAGTAGAACATGGAATTAAACAACAGTACCTCATATTATCTTAATTAAAGTAACTGCGAAATAATAGACCATCAGGGATAGTTACGACTCTCCTAATGACTCCAAACAGGCGAATAATCTAAAGCTTGGCGTGGGTCACAGTCAGATCTACAATCAGGTTATAGGCTGATCCATCGAGGACTCGGAACACCTAGCATTCTACATTAAACCGTGGTTAGCGTCAACTGAGTATTCGAATTGGTTTATCGTAGATACGCTAGGACAACGTTTATCGTACATTACAAGCGAGATAGCATGGACTGCATACGGGGATGAGTGCATATTTATGACACCCCCTCCTGGAGGGCAACATCGGATAACCTCGTCGGTGGTAAGCTGGTAGGAACGGCGTACCAAGAGAGAGATCCAGGTCACAGGCGCAGCACGATCGTGCCCAGAACCACAGTGATGTGAAGATGTCATGCGACCCGTTAACTCCGTCCAGGAACCCGTCAACTGGACCCCCTCTCTGCAATGCGTCCCCTAAGTGCGAGGGGAAGTCCAACAGGTAGGGATACGTCTCTCGGAGTGTGGGAGTCATCTGGCCGCACGGTAGGTGGAGACATGTGCCTCTCTGGTCTCTAGCGATCCACCAGTAGTGCTGGCAGAAGTTTGACCGGCAAGGTCAGTGTCCACCACCTGGCGGGGTCCTCTCGTCGGTGCGGGCTCAACTAGCCTGCATAGCGGAAGAAGTTCAGACTCAGAAACCTGTAGAACATAGTACGTAATTAATATTGGGGAACATAGATATGTACACTGTTAGGAATATATATTGATACAGCTCTTACCTTTACGGAACCGGGGGTCTATTTGCAGGAGGTGGCGTGAAGGCCGTGGACTAAAGGTGCTCAGCTCGGCACGCTGAACTGTGACAAAGTAAGACCGGGTGGGACCGGTCGAGACCCCGGTCGAACAGCTCCGGTGTCTGGTACGCATACCGTAACATGCAAATAGAGAGTTTAGAGTAATTTTTTATTGTAAAGTAACAAGTAAGATAAGTCGCAAAATTAATTGAACAACCCATTAAAAAATTATTGTTAAGCTTCATAACATTATTACATGACAATAAAAGACAACAGTACGGTACATATCATTCTATAACAAAGATCAAGTACGCAACAAATCAGGAGAACTTAAGTTATAGAATCTTTATTACATCGATACATGGGCTAACACTACACCGCAGCACCACCAAATGCTCGAGAACATCTAGGACGGGGTTGCCTTGAAGTTGTGCCTTTACCCGGAGAACGACTGCCATCAGTGCTTGAACCCGACGGTCCAGCTTCCGCCGCACTTGGATCGGTTGCATCCTTTGGACATTTCTTATAGGTATAGCCTTTCTGGTCACACTTTGAATAACGTTTATACCTTCCACCCGCTTCTGACTCATCCATGTCATTACAAATGCGTCTTGTCTTGTGGCGACTTGTTTTATCCCTCAATTTTATTGGGTCAGAAATATAGTAACTTGAGGATGCTCGGTAGTAAATGTCCCCGTAATACCGAAGCCGTATATCTTGCCACTCCAAGTACTGTAGATTGCTTCTTTCCTAAAATAAGGTGAGACAAAATGACGTGCTTCTATCCCGCACTTAGCACTCAGCGCAATAACATGGAGCAGAGTAGGCTTTCGGCACAAGCACTTGCAGGTCCCGTCTTCCTTCAGCAAGCATTTCTGCACAACTCTTTTACGGTAGATTCCACGCATGCCCTTATCGACATACAATATTTTAAATTTGTGCTCTTGTGTACCTTGAGGTATAGCTCGATATCTTCGGGTCTTATTACTTTTATCTTGCATATACTTAGTCAGTAGTGTGCCAAAGAAAATATTATTGTCTGCCATGGAGGGCCCAGTTGCTCTGAACCGATCTCTGAAGTACGTGCATTGCCATGTAAGATAAATTCAACAATGCCAACAAGTGGGAGCCCTCGAACACCACGCATCACCCAGTTGTAAACTTCTGCTAAATTTGTGGTCATTATGCCGAATCGAGAATTATCTTTGTCAAACAACAAGGCAAATTTCTCGTTTGGCTCATTCTCAATCCACTCCGAAAATTTTCTAATCGACGATGCCGACCTTCTTTTCATATGAGGACCGTTACTTGGTAGAGGTCCAAGAGCTTGTGGAGCCTCATCCCCTAAAGGGTAGCCCTCTTGGACTGTTCCTCTGTTTGTTTAGACGTCAGCTCATCCAACCTCCTCCAAAACTCATTGAATTTCTTGTCTTGATTCTAGGCGCATAGGCTCTTGAAAAGATCCATAAGGTGCTTGTTCTTAAACTACCTGTAGAAATTAACACCCATATGACACATGCACCATCTACTTTGAACATCGGATCACCTTGGTGGGTACCCCTTATCAGCACATCTATCCTTCAATTCCTCAATTCCTACAGCAAGCCGGTGTGACGGTCATGTATTAGGCATACGTCTGGCCTCATCCTTTATTTTCCTCCATTATTTCGGCATCATCTCCCGTTGCACGTAGACCCTCATCATCTTGCACGGCCATTGCAACGGTGTTATCCTTCTCGTACACCGACATAAGTATGCCAAGTGGTCAACCACGTTAGAATGCATTCTCCACGTACTATCTCCAAGTGGCAGTGCAATCCACAGGCATCAGTTCCCACAAAAAACCTTCGACTATATGACTGACTACAACATACATGGTTATTGCGTTGATCTGGGGGTCGACTCGAAAGCCTCTCATCAACTAGTTGTATACTGACCTGAAACTTCTCTCAGCTGGCCTATCAATGCCTTTAACCATTGAACTGAACTCCGATATATCTACACCATGTGGACCATACCTAACATTCCCTTGCCTGTGAAATAACTGAAATATCACCCCATTTGACATCTCTGCTGATGAAAAAATAGAGTTAAACTAGGTACCAATATTCTCCTCACATCTAATACCGTGTAATCGATATTTTATAACTACCATCTCTACATAAATTACGTCGCCTAACAGATTGACTAAAAACCTACGGATCTACAAGTAGCAACTTATTTTCATATAGTACTATACACGTAACTAGTACAATATTATATCAATTCTTGAATAGAAATAGAAATTACAAAAGGACCATAGACTTTACCTATAGACGAATCTGCAAACCGACAGAGCTTCGCTGTTTTCGTTCACCTTCGTTCTCAGTTCTCTCTTCTTTTTTTTCTGTTACTTTTGTGAATTTTATGAACTTTTTGGAGGCTGTGAGGGGGTTTTATACTGGACCAGCAAAAAATCGCCCTCCCAAAGAGCGATTTTTAACACTTTTACAGGCGGCACCCTGTCTCAGAGACCAAGGAGCCATCATTTATGTAGGCAGCCCCCTGGCCGGCCAAAAACCGCCCTCTCAGAGGGCGGCAAGGGGGCCGCCTGCAAAAATTGGTCGGCCGTGGGCCGGCCATTTTGCAGGCGGCCTCCTGGCCAGCTAAAAACCGCCCTCTAGTAGGACGGCAAAGGGGTCACCCGCTAAAGCAGCGGCTCGCGGGTCGGCGTCTTTGTAGACGGCCCCCTTTCCGCCCTCCTAGAGGGCGGTTTTTGGCTGGCCAGGGGGCCACCTGCAAAATTGTAAATTTTTAAAAAACGTCTTGTGTGAGGGTATTTTTTTAAAAACACCCTCCTAAAGGGCATTGGGGGTATATTTTTGTAAATTTTTCAAACAAAAATATACTTTTGTAAATATTTTTTAAAAAAATATAAAAATAAAAAAATTCTCAGGATTCTTGGTTGTTCCGCTCAGAGTTCTCTTGGGCTTGTATTTTTTTTTAATGAACAAACCTGAGGCAAGGCCTCAGTATTTATTTACTGAAGCTAGCTGGGAGTACAGCTAGAATTGCAGAGAAGCCCCTGTATAATGGGTAGATTACACTTTGAGTGACAAGTTCATAGAGAAGGGCTCAAAAAAAAAATCTAAAAAAGCAATCAAGTCCTTGTCTCCACTTCTCTCTTTGCTCCGATCAACTTGATGACGACGGCGACAACACTAGCAGGGGAAGCAAGGCCAGCTGCAGGAGAAGCCAAGTCGCAAACCCTTAGAGCAAGGTCAATAAGAAGACTTGTTGTTGGCTCAAAAAATTATCCACCTAAGTTTATAGCTAACTATATAGAGGTAATAGGTACAACAGAAATCCCTCAACACTATCTCCAAGACCTACTTTATCTCCTATTGGGACCACAGTCCTCATTTTGCTGCTCTGCGATAGGTGCTCCCGCTCTTGTCATGCACACGCATTTGCTTTCCTTACCTAGGTGCTCCTGCTCAGCCGGCGCTCATGCAAGCGCCCACTTGCTTCTCTCTCCTCTCATCTCTCTCATCCATGTAGGACATGTGTGACGTGGCTTGTCTAATAGCTAGCAGAGGTGGCATTATTGTACCTGCTCTTATGGGGCCTCTTGGATGTGAAGGTTGCGGCAATTTTGGCGCACATTTGAAACTTTAGCTATCCATTAAGAATCCATCGCCGGAGGCAATGAAGAAGGCCGGATGAAGGGTAGAATCTTCGTTGGAGAGTGGAAGAGCGGCCGGCGCTACCTTGCTGTCGTGTAGAAGGCGAGATTGTTCTTCCTTTGCTCTAATGACCCATGCGATTCAGTCGGTGGCGACCATTCAGAAAGCAAGGGTGGCTGCAGTTGATGAAGCCCAACCGCAAACCCAACTGGGGCCTCCAAGAATTGGAGGTTTCAACAACCTTGGTAGGACGGAGATAACACAACCACACCTTGAAGAATCGACACCGGAGACCATGGAGGAAACCCTTGCGGCCGCTGGAAACTCGCGGGAGAAGACCAGATCGGCCGGTGCTACCTCCTCCACAAACCTCGCCTCCGCTGTAGTTCTGATGTACCTCAAGCTTCAATAGGCATTGGTGCACCCAGAAGCTACCGACATGTCGTCGTATTCTAGAGAAAACTCTTAACAACTCCTGTGATTGCCAGCTTCCACCAGGACGAAGAAGATGGACGCCAGCCATCTCTTTAATCTGTACAAGAAAAAAGGGGAGGAGGAGAGACGACGGGATTAACCCGAATCCGGGACTAGCCCGAGTGCTCGCCGGACCCCATCCCCTCCTTGACGGCTGGCGGCCACTGTGTTTGGTCGCCCACCGATAGAGAGAGAAACTCCACCGGGGAGGGTGGCTTGTATGTTTGATATTTCGCGCATTGCTACGAAGATTTGTATGAAACAAAAAATAAATAATTTAAGCAAATGGCAGTAGGCTCTATAGGCTCAGCTTTTTAATGACGTAGTCTCGCACATGTTTTTTTTATAGGAGTAATGCCAGTTAGTGGGTCGCAAGAAATAGAGGATAAGCTCATCTTTGTTTTAATCAAAACAAGATGAGTCATCAATCAACCCAAAAGAGCCAGAATTTCATAGGGACAATATGAGCGGACTACTGATTTTATTTTCAAAATATCAAAAATTTTTGACACGATCCACAGAGCTCTCTGACATTTTTCATGTAAACGCAGGAATTTTTACTGTAACTAATATATGAGATTCTTACAAAGGATTAATTTCTTGTGTACCAAACATTAATTGCCTTAGAGGTTGCTATCTGGGGTAGGCAACGATGCGGCGAATAATGGAAGTTGTCTCAAAACTTACAAGGCAATGTTTGGCTTGTTGCTATTCAGATTTCTGAAGAACAGTACAGTACACACAATATTTTTGCGCCGGTGACCATACAGCTGCTACAAGACATCGATGTCGTCCAGACGCCATACCGGCGGTTGCTGATCGATTTGTCCACTGGAATGATATGATACGAGAAACGAAAGCAACTCAGCAACAGAACTCTGCCTCTCCTTTGATCCTCTTCTCTTCTAAAGCTTTCGTAAGGGGTTCTAGCTTTTGCTTATTCCTCCGTTTCCTGTAGAACTACATTGTGTATTTTTTATAAAAATTTTTTATATAAAAGTATCTTAAAAATTAAATAGATTATTTTTTTTAAATTTTAATAGTTAATATTTAATTAATCATATGCTAAGCTGAAGCTGAATCGAATATCCCCTTAAAGCATAGAAGAGTTAGTGAACTAGTGGCTGCATGCCTTAAGATACATAGCTTTTTTGTTTGCTTGGACCCATACTGAGAAGTTATATCCTCGCCTGATGACTTATTTGAGAAAAAAAAAATCCTACCTGATGCTCAACTGCTCCAATTCTAATACATAGTTATAGATACTCCTGAGCATTTTCTGATCTATGCATACCTATCCTTGTTGCTAACTTTTGCTTTGCAACATAAAAGATTTTGGGTCTTAATAATTTCCAAGATCAAAGTTTTCATGGACAGTCAAAATAAGTGGTAGGTATATGGCACGTTTGTTCAGTAATCCAAGTCCAATATGCCTCCTGCGATGTAGTAACCCTGTGTGATGAACACTGAATCTGAAGATGCCTGCATCTTCACTGGAATAAACCTGCGTCTGAACAATCATTATGTGGAGTTAATCTCCCAGGTATAAGTGAACCATATTCTCGTGGTATTGCTCGTTGTAACATATATCGGCATCAACCGGTGAACATCTATTTAAATTGTAGACCAGGTTCCAAGCCCGTCGTTATCACTTAATTATGAATCCATGCTATATAATAGTTTAGACCACTATTTCTTTATTATTGAAGCTTCTATATACATTAGATAGCAACGCATGTTGTTGTTTTCTCCTCCACCACCAAAATTATGAGTAATTGCGGCTTGAGGAGGGTATGGCACAATCAAGGTGATATCTGCTAAAAAATTGTGCCTGGATATCAGCAAAATGGAATTAATAGCTGTCATATTTCATATCTAATTTGGAATGTAAGCACAAAGTTGTGTTTCTAGTACTAATGCAATGATCACTTATTTTATCTACTTGTTTCTTTAATAGAAAAGAAGTGCTTACATAGCTTAACACATCTATATTTTAGGATTACTGTTGCAATAACAACAAAGGAACCTAGCTCTCCTGCATATTCGAGAATAAAACAACAACAAAGGACAATTAACCTATAATGGTTTTATAGATGCAAATGTTCATGCCTGCATGGATGACCACATTTCTCTCAATCACAATAATATGTGTCTTGGACTGTGTACATCTGTCTGATGCTACACTGTCATTCCGCTCTTTACAAAGTTTTATATTTTAGTTCAACAGAGAAAAGCAAGGAGCATTGCCTGCCATTACCATCTTCCAAGGTGGTTCACTAAATACATTCAGAGTTGATCAGTTGGGAAAAAGGCAGCCAATTTGTTTAGCAACTTTATTAATTGCGGAACTAATAAGCCGGCTTGGTCCACACATCACCATAATTATATAGTATTATCTGCAAACCATGCCGTATCGACTGGTGTCCTTACCAAACGACCATGATGCTTATGTTAATTGATCTGAATTTTTTTTCCCTTGGCGTAGAGTACAGTCTTATCAAAATCTATATGCAGGTTAATTATCATTTGACAAGTTCCTCTAAGTTCTTAGTTTTAATATTTCTCAAGCAGCGACTTCATTAAAATTGATCATCAACCAGGAATAATTAACTGGTGATAACTGAAAAAAGAAACGATGAATGCATTCAGAAGACTAGCTAGCTTCATTTGTCAGATAAACATTCAGAGAAAGAGAAGGAAGGAGGATGACTGAAGGAAGAGGAAGCCATCAGAACTAAGAAATCAGAAGACACCGGATACCACTGGCATTTGCCAATTCCCAATTATGTCCTCACAATAGGGCTAGCCCATTAGCCCTCAGCTATATTGCAATATATATGACAAGCCCGAGGGGCAAAATTGTCATATCACCCCAGTAACAATCCAATTATCCTACTACACAGAATATACACAGGAGCCATGTCTCTACAAAGCGAGGTGCAATTCCGATAATACCCTCCTCCGGCTGCGCCCTCTCGGCGACGACACCGCCGTGGTGACCTCCCCGTCCCACAGCCGGACGACGCTGCCGTCGAACGCCGCCATGTTGAGGTGGCGGTACCACCCCAAATCTCCCCTCCTCCTCACGGCCATCTCCCTCTCCTCCCACGGCGTCGACATCAAGGCCGTCGGCGTCGTCCTCCTCCTCGACCTTGATGCCGTCCGTCTCAGCGGCGTCTGCCCCTCGCCGCCGACGCGCACGCCGCTGCCGTTGTCGTCGTCGTTGTCGTTGTCCCTCTCCGCGCATCTCCTGACGCTGTCCACTGCTCCGTCGGCGTCGTCTCCCGTCCCGCCGTAGTACGCCGTGAACCGGACCTTGGACGGCGTGCTCGGCTCGCTCATCGGAGAGCTCGGCGTCGCCACCAGCGCCTCCGCCTCAGCCTCCGCCCGAGCCGGCCGTGCCTCGTCGACGGCAGCTGGCACCGACGATTGCGGAGCACTCGGCGGCTGCTTCATCTTCTGCTTGTCGTCGTCCACGAGCGCGCTGCGGGCGCCGGCCGCGCGGATCCGCCACAGGCCGACGGCCGCGGCGAGGGCGGCGACGAGCCACGCCCAGAGAGAGACGGCGGTGGCGGCCGCCGCCGGGAGGGAGTATAGGCGGAGCGCGATGGCGTCCGGCGGCACCATGTCGAGGAGCTCCATTTCCGGTTCGGTGGTGGTGGTTGGCTCCGGCGGTTGTTCGAGAGGGGAGAGGAGGATTTGATATTGGTGCGATGCGGTGAGGGTAGGCTTGGGTGAGGGGTGTGTATATATAGGTCGCGGAGTGGAAGTGCACGATGCATTTTTTTCATCACTTTTTAATTTTTGCACGGCGATTTATTAGTTTTTACAAGTAGGTTTATTAATTTTTAGAGCATGTTCGGTTACAAATTTTGTTAAGGTAGCAAACTAAATACGCTATCAAAATTTTGCCAATGCAAAGATTTTGGTATTACCAATATCATTGTCTTTTATTGGTATAATTTGGCTTCAAACCAAATACATCGCTATTAACTGTACTCTACTGAAAAATTGGCAGTAGCAAAACTTGTGTAAGATTTAGCATTACAAATATATTAGTAGGGTATCAATCCAAATATACCCTTAAGATTTGAGCTACAAAGTGAATTATTGAATGTAGAACAGTAAAATTAAGTATATTACCCTTATGTTATCTCTGTCGCGCAAGTGTTATGTAGCAAGCAACTATAAAACCGCGAAGAAAAATTATATGTCAAAACAGTTTTGTGTATATTTTTGAAGAATTATGAATTAGTTTAAGTTTTATTTTGGCTAGAAACCAACGAGTTTAAGTATAGTACATATGTTAACTCCTATAAATTACTAATTCCTGAAATCCATGTTTGCTGTTTATCTTCATCAGAGTATCCACTTAAGCTTTTGCCATTAGTTTTCCTGAACGGCAAAGAGCATCAGTAGCTCGAAAATTAAGGTTATTAAGCTATCCCTTAATTAACTAGACAAAGCTTGAGGCATGTCCTTGTAAAAACACAAACGTTTCAGGTAATCAGCTGTCAACCGTAACACTGCAGGCAGGAGTGGCACCAGTGGGGATCAAACGGGGAGATGCTGGGAATCGACCTCAGGAGATGCCTAGTAAGATACCATTCTCTCCGATAAGGAAAAAAAATACTAGAGGACGCCAGCGTGAGAGCGTCGTTTTCAGCTCGTGGTCGACGGGAGGACACGTGGATGGCTCAGATTTTTCCCGGGCCCCCGAGATCTACTTTGCGGTTTCTGTGGGCTAAGATTGTCAAGGTATGCATCTATCCTTCGAGATATAAATCGTGTGATGTGTGGCATGAGATTACTGTGCAAATGTAGTTATTTTAGCCAGGAATTTGGTAGCGGTGTTGGGAACCAAATTATCGGGATTTGGAAAGACCTCACAGGACCACGAATCTTAAAGCAAACCTCATTAACTCCCCTAATCAGATGGCATGCAACATTCATGAAATTAATCAAATCATAATAGTATTGACAGGGCTTGTGGCCAAGCTGGCGAGGGAGAACTTGTCAACTTCATCAGTACTCGTATTCTGGAGGACTTGAAAGATAAATACCTGCTGCCAGAAATGATGTTTACAGTGAGATTCTTTTGACGGGAGGAAATGATAAGCATTTGACAGCCTGACCTGAATTTTTCTGAATTTTTATTGCATAATGTTCTGATGGTAAAATTGAGGCCATTTTGAAATGTTTAAGGGCCTTTCGTAAATCAATCAGCACAAGAAGGATGTTATCCATGCATAAGTTCCAGCTCAGAATGGGACGGTTACTGAAACTGAATGGACATGCAACAAATAGAGTCAGCTTGAAAAAAATCTCATACCGGGATTTCAAGCATTAGATCTTTATTCTTTAAGTACTTGACTGATGCATGTGGTCCACTACAAGAACCCTTTTATCCATAAGCTAAACAAAGTCCGTAACATAGCAATGTATAGTTTCTGTAAGAAAAAGGTATATCACTTCTACCAAACAAAGTACAAACACAATCATATTAACCTACCAGCTTGACAGTATTTAGAACATACTTGCATGGGATATCCCATAAGATCAACGGTGTTGGTCGAGGTGGTAGGCAAGCTACCAGATCGATCTGATAGCTATGTATGGCAGGTAGGTTGAGTGTCCTGTCATAGTATCGCGGCCTTGGAGCTTCGACATATCGCCCTGACTAATGGTCCGTTCCAATCTGAGGTTGGAAAAACTCAACTCTTATTTTTGGTGGATACGCTTACTGAACTGCTAAATGATATATTTTTTTTTAAAAAAATTATCTAAAAGTTGCTTTAAAAAATTATATTAATATATTTTCTACGTTTAAAATAATTAATACTCAATTAATCATGCACTAATAGCTCATCTCGTTTTACGTAATCATCTTTTTCTTCTTCTCTCATTCTCAAACTCACCCTAATTTTAGCATATTCAGGTTTCAGTCTCATCATGAGTTCATGACTCCCATCATGATTTAGGCTTAGTTTAAAGGCGAGAAAAATGAGAGAAGAAGATTACGTAAAACGAGGTAAACCATTAGTGTCTGATTAATTATGTATTAGCTATTGCAAACTTGAAAAATGGATTTATATGTTCTTAAAGCAACTTCTATATATAATTTTTTTTATAAAAAATATACCATTTAGTTTGGAAAACATGTTCATATAAAATAAGTAGTTTTTTCTCTTTAACATGCAGAATCGAATGGTACCTTAGCCATTGTTTCCTGAGAAAGATTTCAGACCTAAACATGCATGACCGTTCGAGCCATTTTTAAAATTGTCATCTTGACAATTTTTTTTTAAAACAGAATTGGCACTTTGACATTAACATTGATACCTATAGTGACATTCACCATCCGATTCGATGCCTAACCGTGCAAGTGCAACTAGGCATGGTAATTGGGCATGGCGGACACACATAGTGCCTACCCATGCCCGTGCCGGCGAGAAAATTTTTGCCCATGGGCATACCCGTTACTGCATGACGGACAAGAAAGGTGGCCTATGCTCGTCGCCTACGGGCGCCTTGTCCCGTGGGCATGCCCGTTTACCCGCCACCAGGCCGGAGCAGGAGGAGGCCGGGGCAGGCTGCGACCGGGGCAAGCGGACGCTGAGGCGGCCGGCAGCCGAGGCGAGCGTCGATCGGAGCAAGCGGCGGCTGGGGCGGGCGCCTCCTCTTGGCGGCTGTGGAGAAAGGGGTAGGGAAAGGGGGAAGAAAATGATAGAAGCCTAGAAGCTGGCTGCTTTTATACCGAGTTGACTAAGGGCCCACATGTTAGTTAGCTTTGGTGGGTAAATGGGTGAAGCGGACATTGGTAGTCACTACCCATGTCCATATCCGTTTACCTATCAGACATATTTTTTGACCTAATAAAAAACCAATGATACTAAGTGGAGAACAAACCTAACTCTATTAGGGTTTTTATCTACAGGTAAACGGACAAACGGGCACAATTGTTATCCCTAAGTGCAACTGCCTTTCTCTCTCTGCTGGTCTTGACAGTTGTTGAGTACGCCAGGCAACGAATGGGCATGTACGTCAGGGAGAAAGGTACCTGTGTGTTAAAAATCTGATTTTTTTTTCTCTTTCGGGGCCCAGAAAGAAAATCTGAACTTCGCACTGTGGTAGAAGCCCATCACGGCAAGGTGTGGTGCTTAAGCCCAAGAAGTGTTTGGCCCAATAAAATGCAACCCAGTTGAAGTCGGGGCGGTTAATACGCGTGTCCCTCTTCAATTAGTCACGTTAATAAGTTTCTCTAATAAAATAGTGAATAAACAATTGAATTGAAGTTTCAAAATTGGGGAAGAATTGGTTTTAAAAATCTTAGTAGAAAGTTTCAATCTGAGTTGAAATTTTTTAAAATTTAGGTAGGGTTTTTTTTTAAAATTTCAATATAACGTTTGAAAATTTGAGTTGAAAATTTCAAATTTTTAGTAGACAATTTACTCAAATTTTTAAAGTTTTGAGTTCAAAATTTTTGTTGGAAAATCTCTATTATAAAATTTACTTAAATTTCAAAAGTATTCACAATTAACTTTTGAAAAACAAAATCCTACTAACGAAAACCATTATCTCACTAAAACAATGCCCACACTAATCCATTTGCATGTATTGAAGGAGTACGCGTAGGCTACAATAGCAGAAAATAAAGCTTTTCTACTACGCACACCAGAACATCATACGAGAGAGGGATCATGAATCGTTACCACTAGACGCGTAGTGCAGCGGAAGAAGGGTTGGAGAAGCCGGTCCAACCACGCGCGCGTCAAGGTAGTAGTGGAAGTAGTCGATCTCCGCAGATCTAATCAGCGTCGATGCCGATCAACGCCGCAACGAGTAGCGCCTCTACCGGTATCCACACATCTGGGGCTGGAACGCCAATTGCGAGTGTACTAGCACTCGTGAGCGGCTAGGGTTTGGCTCGGGAGGTGGCGGCTAGGGTTTAGCTCGAGGTCAACAGAAAAATGTGAATTTCCTCGGCTCCTCGCCTCCCTATATATAGACCTCCTCACTCGAGTCTCGTGGACCGAGGCCCAGTAAGAGTCTACTCGGATCTCTATCCGAATCGAGCCCATATTCGAGTCACATTCGAATAAGTGTTCCAACTCTTTAAGCATGCGACCCTGTAGGTTCACGTATATTTTGTCGCGACCCGGAAACGCCTTTCTGGTCACCCTGTTAATAGCGGCCTCTAGCAAGGCATATTAACCCCAAAATATACGTAAAGATCATATCGGCTGAACCTGTAATGTCCTCGTATACAAATCCCTTTGCCTCACGATATCGATTGAGCTTAAGGCGAGACTTGTGTCATCCTCTTAATAGCTCAATCACTTTCTTGATCCTGTGATGGATTACAAACTTGTGATTGATACCTCAATCACACTAGCATGGCCATGCACTTCTATAATCCATTACATCGAGGGGCCCAGAGATATCTCTCCCGTAAGAAGGGGCAAATTCTATCTTGATCATTCGCATCCCACTACATGTTTCATAACAAACCCGAAAACTACTTTTATGACTAACTAGTTACGGAGTAGTGTTTAGTAGTTCCAAAATAAGCTACTGCGTATGTTGGGAACCATGATGATCTTAAGTCTAAGGACTTTATATAAACACTATTTGAGACTAACTGATGACACATAAAATCTCTGCAGTATCTCATGGAGGATCTATCCAACATATGTTCATATTATCGATTTGGTATCTTTATATCATGATCCATGAGACATAATCATCAATCAATACATATGCTGATGTTAGAATCATATTTGTTCCTCATATGATATATGATCAGGAATCATTTAGAAATAGCAATATTTGACATTAAGAATTTCACAAATAAGTCATGTGCTCATTGGTCAACAATGATAATATTTATTTCAAGGAACAAATCAATACATTATAAACATAATATATGATATATATAGCATCTCCATGTTGCCTCTAGGGCATATCACTAACACGTACTGCCTCCATTACAAAATAAATCAACTCCTATAGTTCAAACTTCATCCAAAACAAACCAATTCCTATCTTCTTATCTACACTCGGTTTAGAAATCGAGAAATTTTATCTATTTCCATACCTCTTACCTACCCACCTACCAATACTAATTTTCTATTAATGAGAGGTATTTTGGTCTTTTGTCCTCTTCTTAACTCCTCCTTGGGATGCTAGCAGTTGGTTTTCTTTTTTGGACAGAGGGAGTAGAGCCCAACAACCATCAAGAGAAAACATGTCGGAAGCGATCGCGTGCCTCGGGATCCTTGATTCCAAATCAGGCACCGCGTCCACAAGCGCCGGCGGGGCTAGAAGAGTAATTAAACAAGGGCTCCTTTGGAACATACGATAGGAAAACATAGAAATAGAAAAAAATACAGGAATAGAATAAGATTGCATTGATCAAACAAAGCATTGAAAAACATAGAAAAATTGAAACATGATGTTTGGAACAAAGGAATTAGCTAAACACAGAAATCTTTCTAAGAAACCACATTAAATTAAATAAAATTGTTTATGTTGTTTCAAAATTATAGTCACTTGAACTTTTGAACATTGACTTGCGTTGGACTTAGCAAAAGAAAAGGGAAAAATGATGTTCTAGTGGATGTTTAAATTCCTATGTTTTTCCTTTGAAATCTATGGCAAAGCAAAATTTATTCCACTTTTCCTATACCCCAGGGTTGTTCACTTCATTGCCAAAAAAAAACTTTACCAAACTTTGTTAATGCCAAATTTTGGCATTGTCAATTTTTGGTAATGTAAGGTAATATTGGGTGGTGTTTAGTTTAGGGCCTTAGTAAATTTTGGTAGAAGTTTTGAGAGTAAAAAGCTCCAAAATTACCAAAATTTAGTAGGGATATGTTGGTAATAATATATTTAGTTTGTTACCCTATCAAATTTTGATAATATTAAAATTTGAAAATAATGAAAATGTCTATAAAGTGAGCAAGCCCCTAATCCTCCATTCCAAATAAGTGAATAGTATCAGTTTGGAATTTGGATCCTCCACTTTTCCTCCAAATCGAAAGAGCCCCTAGACTATCTCCAACAACCGTGACCCAAAATACAAGACCCATTCGTTCTTTGGTAGCGCTGTAGGCAAAGGGTTTAATACCCATTTTTGGTCTTCTTCAACAACACAACCCAAAAGACAACCCTTTCTACAAATAGATCTCTAGAAGAGAGGATACTTAGATTTGAGTTATGCCTCTCCTGACACCCAAAATGGATCTTCCATATAGGTACTCTGTTGGAGGCTATAGGTATCCTACTGAAGACCCATTTTGAGTTTAGGTGCCCCAATAAATCTCCTGTTGGAGACAACAGGAGTACACTAATTATCTTGGCCCAGTGTTTGCCCGTAGAATGTCCGCATATCTCATCAGCCCAGGTGGGTTCGCCACACATGGCCCAGCAAGGCAGCGACTCGGCAAGCTCTCGCAATTTTGCATCGTGCGTTCGCCGTAAAGCCCGACGACGCCGAATCTGGCCGTACGGCCCTTGCTCCAACACGACACTCGAGCTGGTAGCATTTTGGGCTTTAGTGTCCGCCCGCTAAGGACGAAAATTTCATAGGACTGGATTCTTACGCTTATCAAAAAGACTTTGGTTTCAAGCATACCACGTTTATATATGGATAAAATACCGTTAGATAATTTATAATTATTGAACGTTTGGTCATAGTCTTTTCCGTGTTAGCATATATACTCCATCTCTTCCTCAACCTCAGCGTTCTCCCCTTCATATTCTTTGAGTGGCTTAGCTTCAGTTCGAATCTACAGGTTAAGAAAAAAATCTCTTGTTTTCTGTGAGTACGTTTTTTGAATTGATAAATAATGTGTTTTTATAAAAAATTTCTATATAAAAGTTACTTTAAAGAATCATATTAATCTATTTTTTTAAATTTAAAATAATTAATACTTAATTAATCATATGCTAATTACTTACCTTATTTTATATGATTTTTTTTCTCTCCCCTCCTCGCTCACCTTCAAACCCTAGTGTTGCCCAAGCTCCCGACGAGCGACGTCATGGAGAAAGTTGTTGCACTAAGTTTCTTCTACTCTCGTCATATGCTACTCGGATCCTTTTTAATAGATGGTTACTTACAATACGGATATGTTATCCATGGCAGTTGACAGTGACACGCCATGTCCATTTGTCGATACTCGTTTATCTTTCATGTAATAAAAAAAAACAATCGACGGGAGAACATAGGTGATGTTTGTCAAGTTACAAGCGTAGGACCTCACCCACCTATTGATTACAAATATTACATAAATGTGAGCGTGTGTTTAGTGAAGACGATGATTTTATCGAAGGTCTCCGTCTCTTCAGGCGTGTGTTGGAGGAGTGGATTTTCGTCGGTTTTCATTTTATTATTGTCATGCCTATTCATCTTTTCGAGCGTGTGTTAGAGGAGTGGATTTGCTGCTGGTTTTTATTTTATTATTGTCATGCCCATGCATCCTAACAAGGTCTATAAGAAGATGGTGAATTTATAGGGTTTAGGTTATAGGAACATTTTTTTTTTGATAGAGTGGTTTTTTTAGCAGAATGCTTTGGGTTTTTTTGGTAGTGTGATTTTTTTGGTGATTTTTTACGTGTGAAAGTACGGTAGTAAGTACGGTGGTTTGGGGAGGAGAAGAGGAACAACTCCGATTTTATAATAATGGAGAAGTATATACTCAAATTTAAACTTAAAAAATAATAATATTATGGGACGGAGATAGTACCTGTTAGTGTGTGTGCAGTTACCTGTATGCATACACGCCTTCCTTCAATGTAAGCGGAAAAAAATCTTTAAACACCGAAATCCGAATACAGACAGCGAATTGGACGAACGAGACGGAGGGGATCAGATCATGGGCCCACGCAAACGTGACTCCAGATTCCCTCAGGCGTGGGCCCGCACCGGCAGCCACCCGACCTCCGCCGCCACACAACGGCCCACCTCGCTCTCCTACTGCTGTACGGGCCCTACACCAAAGCGGGCCCACAAGCTAGTGGTACACCCGTGCACGCCACACGGTACGTCCTGAAAATTTCACCGTTTGACCCTATTTTTTAACTATTTTCAAAGATGGACCGTGGTAAAAACTATTTTCAGAAATGAACCAGAACCTCAGCGCCACATGCGCTGGCACTAAGGTCCTACAACTCAGCATCAGGGGAGCTGGCGCTGAGTACTCGTTACCGTGGCTCGTCCGTCGACATAGGAGAGCCGACGTGGCAACCCTCAGCGCCAAAGGGACTGGAGCTAACTCCAGTCCCTTTGGCGCTGAGCTAGAGGACTTAACCCCTGCACGCAGCCGGCTTCCCCCACCTGCCAACCTATTATTTCTTCTAGAGCTCGCAGAAAACAGGCTCCCTGGAGGAGCTCTCTCTCGTCCTCTTCCTAAATCTCTTCAAATCTTGGCCAAATCATCTTTTTTGTTGGGGATTTATCGTGGACCACGAAGTGAAAGGTAATCTCCTCCAATTCCTCTGCTTACTTGTTCTTTTTACCTTTTTTTTATTGAGTTTAGGGCAAACCCTAGAGAGGAAATTTGGGATGAGAAATGGAACCAAATTCTTTTTTTTTTGCAAAGCTCCTGCAATATATGTTTGTGGTGTGGAGTGTTGTATACATACCTATTAATTTGTTATTATTGATTAGATTCTTTAATGCATTGAGGATTACGGTTGATTATATTGTAAGATATATGGAATGATTCCATAGGGTAGTCAACCCTAATTAAAAATTGGATTTAATGGTAAAATATTGCAATAAGAAATTGTTACATAAGGTATTTTGGTAGGGGCACCTACTATTATAAATGGGCTATTTATCAATACTTTTTATGTATAGTTGATGTGGACTATGGTTGATGTGTTTGGTAGGATGGATGCAAAAGGTTATATACCTCGTCGTCAACCTCCGGAAGGCATCCCTCGTCCCATGTGTTGATGTGGTGATGAGTGTAAGTTCACGATCAGCGAGGTGGATTTCACATATCGTTAAAGGTATTAGATGTGCCGTAACTACGCGTACTCCCCGAAAAAGCCAAAGCCTCAAGGGAAAAAAGTAAAGTCGAAAAAGCCAGTGGAGGTAAATTCTTTTGTACCGATGTTTAATCCTTCCATCCATAGTTTCTAACACGTTCTCATATACAAAGGTACCGAAGCCATCACCTACTCTTTGTGACTTTGTGAAGTGGATAGATATGGAAATTCATCCCGACGACGCACGGTTTCTTCGCATGTGTCAGGAGTGGGAAAGGAACCGTTTTGAACGACTCCACGAAGCTGAATGCAGGGCTGAGGAAGAGCAGAAGAGGAGGGAGGAGAAAGAACACAAGGAGAAAGAAGTGCCTAAGGCCGAGCAGGAGAGGAAGTGGTAGAGGGCGCAACGTGCGAAGGAAGCCGGACCAGAGGCTGCAAGAAAGAGGAAGTACCCCTGCTGCACCCAATTGGATAGGGTTCAGCGGTATCTAGCAATTGTCAATTCCCTAAGGCTTCTATCGGTGAATAATTTAGAAATATTTCACATTGAACTGTACGTGCTCATGTTATGCTGTTAAAAATTTAATGTAGTATGTCGTGTTATACACTGAACCATAATATGGTATTTAGATTATGGACTTATGCTTTGTATGGCTATTTTAATGTAGTCAACCCATATTGTGCATTTTGTATGGCTATTTACCACGGTAGCAACAGAATGCCCCATTTGGGTTGAGGTCCCCATGGTCAGCGTCAGGCTCCTCAGCGGCTAGCGGTGTCAGCGCCCCACCGAATACCAAGGAGATATGGATCTGGGGGGGATCAAGGTTAGCGCCAGCACAGCTGGCGCTGAGGTGCTAATGTTCAGCGCCAGAGCAATTGGCGCTGAGCATGGGCACCAGCGGCCGGCACCTCCTGTCTTGGTCCTCAGGGGGGCGCTGAGGTGCCCAGGCTCAGCGCCAATTAGACTGGCGCTGAGCTGGGCACCGATGGCCGGCACCTCCTGTCCCGGGCCTCACCGGGGCGTTGAGGTGCCCAAGCTCAATGCCGGAAAAATTGGTGCTAACAATGGTTCAACGGTCCGGACCGCCCTCACGTTGTCCAGACGGTCCGGACCGTGTATATCCTCTAAGCGTGGTTCAACGGTCAGGACCATCCTGACCGAGGTTGGACGGTCAGCACCTTGACCTAATTTTTTTTACATAGCCTAACTCGTTTGTCAATTTTTTTTATTTTTGAAACATGTCACGTATCTATAGAAACATGTTATACATACTAGTTCCCAACCATAAAGTTCTACCTAAACGTTGAGGACCGTCCACTCCAACGCCTGGGATGACACGTGGGGCTAACTTGATATCGCGTCGCTCTATCAGTCTTCTTGCCATCTACCCTCCAGAATAACATATTGTAATAAAGAATATGCTACTGCAAACACTATAGACTCTTTAGTTTTCCAAAAAAATTAAAAACTTAGACAGTTCTTCGTGTGGTTCAACGGTCCGGATTGTCCTCACCTTGTCCAGACGGTTCGGACCGTGTATATCCTCTAATCGTGGTTCAACGGTCCGGACCGTTCTCACCTTGTCCGGACGGTCCGGACCATGTATATCCCCTAGGCATGGTTGAATGTTGCTGTTACCCGGGACAGGAGGCCGCTGGTGCCTAGCTCCGCGCCAATAGGGCTGGCGCTGAGCCTAGGCACCTTAGCGCCCCGCTTAGGGCTGGGGCAGGAGGTGTTTGCTTAGGGCACTGGTGCCCATGCTCAGCGCCAGCCAAATTGGTGCTGAGCTTGGTGTCGATGTTTTATATCGGCAATAATAATATGGGGTTACTTGTGAGACCTAAACTTGATGGATCGCAAAGAAACACGAAACGATTTATCCTGGTTCAGGCCCTCGAGTTGATGTAATACCCAGCTGTTGTGTATTGCCTTTGAGGTTTCTCTGATGAGATTGTCTCAGTTGCCCTCAGGGGGTGCCCTGCCTCCCCTTATATACCGGGGCAACAAGGTTACAGGGTAGGAATCCCAGTCGGACTCCGACCAAGGGATTTTCTTCTAGAAATACAACGTGCCCGACTAGGACTATATCCTTTTCTTGTCGTATAAGATAATGTATGCTGAGTCCTATTGTATTCCTTATTACAAGGTGTCGGCGAAATGGGACAGGGGGTTCCACATGCCCTGGGGACGCGTGGGTCTTCGGCCACGGCGGATCCCTGGGGGGCCATCTTTCCACCGGCCCCGGGCTCGTCCCCGGGGCGGCATCGCCCCATCGGCCCCGGGCTCGTCCCCGGGGCGTTATCGTCATCGGCCCCAGGCTCGTCCCCGGGGCGTCGTCTATATCGGCTTGGCCCCGGGGCCTCATTGGCCTCGGGCCCGTGCCTTGCCTCCGGGTGTCATTGACTCACTCCCTGCCCGAGGCCCACATGTCGGTCCCCGGCAGGCTCTGAACCAGCTCCCCAAATATTCGCATTAACGGTGAGGTGACAGGGCGCCTCCCGCCTGTCTCCCGACAGCATCCCGACAACATCTCCAGGAGACAGCCGCTGTCACTTCTCTGTGCTCCAGCCGCCCGCAGCAGACCATGCTCCGGCCGACCGCAGTAGCACAGCCAGGCGGCGACTGGACGTCCCTCCGGCGCGGCGCGGCAGGCGGCGGCGTGCGTACGAGCGACAAAGGCGGATGGTAGCTAACTCTCTCATCTATCTCGCACTGTGGACTCCCCTGATTCTATAAAGGAGGATCCAAGCCACCGGTGAAAGGACACACTGAACTAAGGACCTATAACTCTCGGCTCTCTGCTCCCGAGCTCACTCTCTAGCTACTGTTCTTCTTCCTCAGCTCTGGCAAGTGGGCTGAGCCCACTTTGTAACGGTCGTACCACATTCATCTCCACATAGCATACACACAGGAGTAGGGTATTACGCCTCCGAGCGGCCCGAACCTGTCTAAATCCTCCTATCTCCTTTGTGTGCCGATTGATCCAACCATCTATCTTCTTCCACCTAGCGCCGACTCCGCCTGAGAACTACTCCCCTGGCCGAACCTCAAAGGGGGGTCTCCTGACTTCCCGCCGTCGGAGTTTCATCCTTCGACACAAGGTTAGGCCCATCCTCTATCTGAGTGGCCCAAATGCTTCTCATGAGGTATCCGGGGCCCATGGCCTCCACAGTAGTCCTTGAGACCTTCATGGTTGAGTTACAGCTGATGCCGAGTGCTTATCCTCCTTGGGGAAAGCTTCCCGAGTGACTTGCTCCTGAGTCCTCATTGTCCGAGTGCTTCTTCTCCAAGTCCTGCTTCATATCGGCTGGCAACGAGGCTATGAAGGGTTTTCATGGTAAAATTATGATAGTGTGCGCGAATGGGCGCATCTATTAGGTGTAGCCCCCGACTTTGTGCTTAATTGTGAAACAATTAAACATAAAGTCAAAGATCTTTAACCTTTTAGTCTTTCTCGAGTAGTGTATTACTCGGAAATTAGACTCTTCAGCATCATGTCAGTTGGAAGAATTTTTGCTCAGGGCAATTGTTGGCTAAGTATGTAATCCGAGTACCACTTCATGAATTTTAACCCAATATGTGGTCAGGTGTACTTGAGAGATACCTGTATCCCCAATTTTAATGGAGACCAGCTATTGATCCTTATAAGGATATATCCTCAATACCTGGTAAATAATGCAAATATCTGAACACATGTGTCCAGCTATTAGGCCTTCATGAAGCATATCTGATTATTTAATCCGTTTCTGTAAATAGCATCTGCATTGTGATTTCAACACAGCCAGCAGTCGGCTCAATAGAGCATACCATTTAGAAACTCATGTCTTGTGGCCCAGTACTGAATTAGTCGGCCCAAGTCCACTTATCAGCACAGGCTTAATAAAACGGGGAGAGAGAAAAGATTCCCCCTTCTTCTCCAATCTGCTAATCGTTTTATCTTCTAGCTTCCGCGCCCAAATTTCATGTTCCGCCTCGCTAGGGTTCGCTGTCGCTTGCGTCCCTACTCGAGACTCGCCCGATTCTTCTCCGCTGCATCCATTCCATGCCTCAACAAGTCTTTTCCCCAAATCTTTTTACCTCCGGCAATGCCGAAGGCCCCATTTGAGATCCCTAAGATGACCACCGGAGTCTGGCCAATGTCGGACTGTAGCTCGGTGACGCTGAAGCTATTAAAGAAGCGGTTGATGCTGCAACGTCAAGATGCAATCCACTCGCGCATTGCGGAGTGAGAATCAATACCAGCACCCAAATCTGGTGAGACTGTCTTTTTCACCTCATTTTTTAATCGCGGTCTCGCCCTTCCAGCTTCAGATTTCCTTTGTTAGCTTCTATCTTTTTATCAAATAGAGTTGGTGAACTTGAATCCCAACTCTATCCTTCACATCCTATCTTCACCACTCTGTGCGAAGTCTTTCTAGGGGTCAAGCCCCATTTTAATCTCTTCTGGTACTTGTTCCACAAAAAGCCCTAGTTGTCCAAGAACAAAATCCAAGTCATCGGGGAAGCCGATCTTCAACTTAGGAAAGTATGGAAGCCATGGGCCCCGGGTACCTCATGAGAAGCATTAGAGCCACTCGGACAGAGGATGGGCCTAACCTTGTAATTAGGGATACAATAGGACTCGGCATACATTACCTTGTACGACAAAGAAAGGATATAGTCCTAGTCGGGCACATTGTATTCCTAGAAGAAAATCCCTTGGTTGGAGTCCGACTGGGATTCCTACTCTGTAACCCTGTCCCCTGGTATATAAGGGGAGGCAGGGCGCCCCCTGAGGGCAAAAGCATACAATCTCACCAGAGAAACCTCAAAAGCAATACACAACAACTGGACGTAGGGTATTACCTCATCTCGAGGGCCTGAACCAGTATAAATTGTTTCGTGTTCCTTTGCAATCCATCAAGTTTAGGTCTCACGAGTAGCCCCATATTCTTATTGCCGGTGTAAAACATCGACAGTTGGCGCACCAGGTAGGGGCATTGGCGAGATCATCTTCGACAAGCCTGATGGATTCAACCACCGGAGTCGACATCATCAACTTCTTCCCTGGGCAATCAATCACCTTCGGGAGCCTCGACTCCATCGCCGACAAGTTTGGCAACTTCACCCTGTCCGACTCGGATCCGATCCGATCGGCCAGGGACCAAGCCGACTCTGCGCCGGTCGGCCTACGTGATGCTGCAGCAACCCTCGTCGACCTGCTGCGGCAATCTTCAACATGCCCAGGTCTCGGGACAACTCTTTCTTTCGGTGTTCGACTCGGATTCAGCCTCGAGCCAGCCGAGATCAGGCTAAAAAAGGAGGAGATCGTCAATCTCCCGTTCGGACTCGGCGATGCCGTGGATATCTTCAATCAACATCCGATGCAGCAAATCCGATCCCCTGGAGTTCGACTCGGATACGGCCTAGAGCCACTCGAGATCGGATCTAGGGAGGTCGGAGTTGTAATTACCCTCATCAACTACTCTGATTCTGACTCTGAGTCAAACAGCAGCATGGCAAGTTTCTCTCCACCACGTGAGGTCTTCATGGCATCCAAGGGCTCGACTCCCACTCAAGAGGCACGCCAACTACGCGACCAACAAGAGAAGGAGGCCCGTCGACTGCGAGAATAATAGGAGGAAGACACAAGATGCCTACACGCCGAGCGCGACGCCCGCAACGGCGATCTGTGCAGGGTTGGGCAGAATGCTCAACAGCAAATCCTCCAAACCCAAGTCGGCGACCACGACGTTTTCGTAACTCCTCAACAGAACGTTGTGGCCGCTGCAACTCTACTGGATACACTACAGTTTGGGACTGATCACCAGGCCACCTTGACGATACCAAAGATTAAAGCCATGATCACTGCTGTTGCATACCAGCAGCGTCAACAGTCGGGTGACACTCTCATACCGACCAACAGGTCAGCTTCTCCAACGGCAGTCTCATCTGCCTCAACATGACACTGAGCGACCGGCTCCAGTCAGCTGCACATAGAGTCACGCCACACGTCACTCGGCAACCACAATAATGACCGGCGGCGCCGTCAAGATGACCGTCGGGATAACCAGGATGTCCAAGGCTGACACGACATGATCTTCGGCAAGACATCAACGCACGATGCCGCGAAAGCGAGGAAGATGACCATCGCCAACTAGAAGACGAGAATGAGCTCTTCGGCCTCCACCATGAGCAATTTCACTGCCGTAGTTGGAGTCGGAGTCCTCATACAGATGAAGGAGTACCGGCCTTCACCCAGGAGCTGCAACAAATCGACTGGCCGTCAGGCTTCAAGTCGACTGAAATTGAAAAATACGATAGGAAGACCAACCCCGAGTCCTGGCTCACAGTTTACACTCTAGCAATCCGAGCGGCTGGAGGAGATCACAAGGCCATGGATAACTACCTCCCGGTCGCTCTAGCCGACTCGGTAAGGACATGGCTAATAGGACTTCCTAAGACATCAATCGGCTCTTGGGGAGAACTCCGAGAACTCTTCATCGCCAATTTCCAAGGAACGTACGAGAGGACATCTTCCAAGTACGATCTGTATCAGTGCCATTAAAGGAAGAACGAGTCTCTATGTGATTTCATCAAAAGGTTTTCCGAAAAGAGGAACTTGATACCCAAGATCAAGGACAAGATTGTTATTGCCGCCTTCCGCAAGGGAGTCGAAGACATCCCGTTCATCGCTAAGTTTACTTGGAAGCCTCCCAACTCTATCAAGGTTTTGTTCGACATGGCAAACAAATACGCCGACTCGGCCGACGCTGTCGCCGAGGTGCTCCATGACAAAAAGGAACCCCGACAAAAGGAGTGGAAGGAGACCAATAACGCGGCCCCGACTAAGGCTGGGAACCGCAAACGCAAGTCAGATGACTTCATTGTGGCAGTCGGTCGTAACCGTCTTCGACCTCCTAGAAATGAAGATTATCAAAACGATAAGTGACATGCTTGGAGGCTCAAAAGCTCAAATGCAAGGATGGCGTCTCCACTCCCAACTCGTGCAATACCGAACAGCTAAGTCGCTTTCTGATAAATATTTTCTCCTTTATATGATATTCTAACCTAAACGGGGCTGGAGGCAACTCACTTTCCTATGACTTGACTCGGATACGTCTTAGCGCCAGTCGGGATTGGATCTAGGGGGGATGAGATCGTCAATTCCTCACTCAGCCTCGCCAATGCTATAGCCACTTACACCTAATAGGTGTACATACTGCGCATTTTCTATTTTTGCTCTTAATGATTGCAAAAGTACTCGAGTAGCATAAATTCTGATCCGTGAAGCTTTGCTCCATGAAAGACGAACTCAAGTCACCCAAAACGCGTGTCTGGGAAAGAGCCATAAGCCGACTCCCAACGCTAGAGGGCTATGACTAGTCGGGCAGAGTGTTTAAACGTAAGGGGTCAACTACTTGGGAAAATTAATATCAATAAGTGGAGGAACACATATTTACATCTATTGTAAAATAGATCAATTTTCTTCAGGTGATTGTTTTCTTAATTAGATACTACTCATCCGATATGTTTATAATGCAGGGCCCAATTCCAGATACGTGTAACCAAAATTCATGGCTACGAGACGATCTCCTATGCTCGGGGGCTAGACCAGTCTGCCAAGATACACTTGGAGTGCGTCGCCTCAAGAATCACTCGGAATGCTCCATGAGAGCTACTGACCGAGTACTTGTGCCAATCGGGAGACGGATGTCACCTCGACCTTGGTACGCCCCCATATGGGCTAATAACCGACCTCCGGCACCAGTCGGGGCTCGGGTACCACTCGCTGGGTAAGGTATGCCCCATGAGGGTCGCCAGCCAAATCATATGCTAATGCTAGGTTTGAGTACCTTATTTGGCCACAACTCTGTTGGGTAGGGTACGTCCCATGAGGGTCGCCAGCCGAATCCTATGCTAATACAGGGTTTGGGTACCTTATTCAGCTACAATTTTGCCAGGTTGGGTATGCCCCAAGAGGGTTGCCAGCCGAATCCTGCGCTAGCACAGCGTTCGGGTACCTATTTGGCCAAAACAAGAAAACAAACCACTATTGTAGCTTTCAGTCAGAGGTAGCACCAAACCCGAAACCTACGGAAGTGTTCATTATTTTTCAAGACTGGAAGACCCCAATCATTCGATTCCTATTGGAAGAAGAACTTCCTAAAGATCACAATGAAGCCGAGTAAGTCAAGTGACGGAGCAAAAGTTTGATCATAGTTGGAGAAGACCTATATCTTCAACGCGCATCCGAAGTTCTCATGCACTGCGTCACACCTGAGGAGGGCAAGCAGATCCTGTAATCTATCCACTCGGGCATCTGTGGCAACCATGTTGCATCCAGAATATTAGTCGGAAAGGCTTATAGGCAAGGATTCTTCTGGCCGACTGTGGTTGTCGACGCTGAGGCACTCGGCTGGTCCTACTAGGGATGTCAATTTTTTGCATGGCAAGCACATCTACCAGCACAAGAGTTGCAGACTATCCCAATATTGTGGTCACACATCTGTTCATCACGGTGGATAAGCTCACAAGGTGAATTGAGGATAAACCTGTTGCAACCATCGCTGCGGCCAGGGCAAAATACTTCATATTGAGTATAATCTACAGATCTGGAGTCCCCAGTCGCATCGTTATGGCCAACGCACTCAGTTCACGGGTGGCGTATTCAAAAATTTTTGCGACGATTTCAGCATCAAAATCTACTATACTTCGGTGACACACTCCCAGAGCAATGGGCAGGTTGAGCAATGATCAAAATCTCCGGATTTTATAGGGCTGCGCTGGGTAGGTCGGTTTGAGCTGACTTATTCAGTAGTAGGCCAAAGATATGAGTTCTTAAATAGCATGCCCTATTGGGTCGCCTGCTAGTCGCGTTAAAATTGCGATGCAGGTGCTATTTTACAAGAACCGATTAAATAATTAGATATGCTTCATGCTAAGGCTACAGCCAGGTGTATACATTTGGGTATCTTGATTATTTTCAGGTATTGAGGATATATTCTTATAAGGATCGACAGCTGTCTCCATTAAAATTAGGGATGCAGGTATCTCTCAAGTACACCTGACCACATATTGGGTAAAAATCCATAAAGTGGTACTCAACTTACATGCTTAGCCAAAAATTACCTTGAGCAAAAATACTTCCAGCTGACATGATGCTAAAGAGTCTAATTTTCGTGTAGCATACTACTCGGGAAAGACTAAAAGGTTAAAGATCTTTGACTTTATGTTTAATTGTTTTACAATTAAGCATAAAGTCAGTGGCTACACCTAATAGGTGTGCCTATTCGGTGCACACTATTTATATTTTTCCATAAAGCCCTTCATAGCCTCGCTGCCAGCTGACATGAAGCAGGACTCGGGAGAAGAAGCACTCGACAAAGAGTACTTGGGAGTAATGCACTCGAAAATTCTTCACCGTGGAGAATAAGCACTCGGCGTCAGCTATGACTCAACTATGAAGGTCCCAGGAGCTGCTGTGGAGGCCATGGGCCCTGGGTACCTCATGAGAAGTATTAGGGCCACTCAGACAGAGGATGGTCCTAACCTTGTAATTAGGGATACAATAGGACTCGGCATACATTACCTTGCACGACAAGAAAAGGATATAGTCCTAGTCGGGCACGTTGTATTTCTAGAAGGAAATCCTTTGGTCGGAGTCCGACTGGGATTCCTACTCTGTAACCCTATCCCCTGGTATATAAGGGGAGGCAGGGTGCCCCCTGAGGGCAAAAGCATACAATCTCACCAGAGAAACCTCAAAGGCAATATACAACAACTGGACGTAGGGTATTACCTCATCTCGAGGGCTTGAACCAATATAAATTGTTTTGTGTTCCTTTGCAATCCATCAAGTTTAGGTCTCACGAGTAGCCCCATATTCTTATTGCCGGTGTAAAACATCGATAGAAAGAGATGAAGAAGACGTATCTCAATGTTCCTCTGAAGACATCACTCAAGGGCTGGCATAGAGAGTGGTTCTACTGCTCAAATCTGGAGCCCTCTCTGCCCTCTTTCACTGGTTCTCCTCCAACTGTCTAGCCTAGCTGGTCCTCTGTGCCAACATACGAGGAAATGGGGCAAGTGTACCAGCTGATGGAGAAGATCGACCTCCTGAAGAGCACAAGGTTGACTGGTCCCTGGGTGGTAAGGTGTTTCCTCAACCGCCGTACCAGACCTCTAAAGGCTAGGAGCCATTTTGACTAGGATTACCAAGGCAAGGATGATCCCAGCCGCGAATACCCCAACGTAACTGACAAGAACAAGGTTACTGATACCCTGCTCGGCTTCTTCGTCAATGGGTAGTGGAGACAGAGGACGAAGAACGTGCCCCCATGCCCTACAGCCAGAGCAGGCCTCGACCACAGGTAATCATGAAAGACTGATATTGAATCGTTATCCTTCTGTGATGAATGTATGTGGATTTCTATCTTGGATTGTTCTGCAATGCATGATGTATGTCATCGAAATACTTACAGGACTATGTGGAGTTTGATAATGACTCCCAAAATCAGCCGGCCAACAAAATGAAGAAGCGGCCAGCCAGCCCTTGTGCCGCCCAACCCAGCTCCAAGAGGGCTGGGAAGAAGCCAATTGAAGACCCGGGAAAGAAGAAAACAAGCACGCCGAGTGCAGCGCCAGGGAGTTTGAAGATCAAGGATCCTGTCGATTTAGCTCCCAGGCTGCCAAGCCCACGACCGGCATCACCTAGCCCAAGGCCAGCACCACTAAGAGCCTCGACCCCCCAGTCAGCCGCATTGGGGATAGAGCCGACTGGCGCACCGACTAGCCCGATAGCCAGTGGCTCTCTGCCGCCGAGCAGGTTGTCAAGCCCCTCGCTGACATCTCCTGGAGCTCCTCAGTGGAAATTCAAGACTTCCAATAGGTAATAGAAAATACCTTCAATCTTCTTAGAATCTTGAATGATATGGTAAATGTATTGATATTTGGCATATTGTGCAAGAAGCGAGTTGACATAGATCCCAAGGCGACTACGCTAGCAGCTCCTGCCACCGAGCCAATCCCAGCCGGGCCGGAACCAACAATTTCATCTGCCGAGCCAGAGGCCGTCCTAGCTGCTGAAGCTGAAGTAGCCCTGACAGCAGGATTACCAGCGTCGGCTGATCAAGGAGCGGAAACTGAAGCTACTGCTCCAGCCCCCGAGTAGATCGCCAAAGCCCCTGCAGCAGCCGAGATCAGGGCCAGGACCCTATCGCTAGCGATATCGTCATCTTTTGATGAAAAAGATCTCCCTAGGCTCGAAGCCTCTCTACGCAACTTCCCAAGAACTTTTTATTGGGTCACCCCCGAGAGAGTTGCAGAGAGTTACGAGCATGATGAGACAGCAGCACTAAGAGAACATAGAAATCTCATGTATGCTGCAATTGCTGCGTCCAAGGGAGTCCAGGTATGTAGCGAGTCTCGCCATGTTGAGTGCTTGGTAACTCCTGTTGATCTGGTGTTCCACCATCTGACTCTGATTTCCCTTGGTTTGTGCTGAGCAGAAGATAGTCAATCGCTCGGAGAAGATGATTAAAGTCCAGACCGAGCTCGCCCCCCAACTACAACAACTACGCCAGCTCCAAGTTGCCAAGGACGAACTGGAGCGAACCAGCCAAGAAAGGGAAACGTGGCTGAGGGGGTCAGTAGATAAACTCAGGGATAAAAACTGGGCCCAAGCTAAAAAGATCAGAAGTAAGTCTTCTGTGTTGTCCTCCCGAGTGAATCCCGAGTAGATTTCTCCAACGTTGTTGATTCCCGACTGCCTTGTTGAGTTTTGACTGCAACCTTAAGTTCTTGACTATTTTGATTTGCAGCCCTCGAAGCCGAGCTGAAAGTCCAGACAAAGGAGAGAGAAAAACAAGATAAAAAGCTAAAAGAGATGGAGAAGACCAAAGCCAAGGTGGAGGCCGACTATGCCAGTAAATCTCCTGCTTGACTGTAATCTTAGCCCGACTGCTTGTTGCTTCGACTTATTTTCTTGGTTGACCAATATATTTCTTGATGCATCTGAATAGCTTTAAAAGCCAACGCCCAGATTCAGTTTGGTGCCTTCGCCAAGGAGATTAAGATGATCAGGGAGTCACGGGAAGTGCTTGTCGAATCCGTGAAAGGGCTCCTGGACATCATGCAGCATCACTATCCTCGGACCAGTGCCAGTACCGTCACCCAAGTGCATGAACACCTAAGTGAAGCCCTGAGTATCCTGAAGCAATACTTGGATGAGTGTGTAGCTATCGACGTCGGCCAAGCTCTCGCCATGACCAAATCAATTTACCCTAGGGTAGACATTGAGGCCATTGGTGAGGGTTTTGCCAAGGGGACAACCCCTGATGAGGCACTGGAGCTAATCAGCCAGGTGAGGCCGACCGCGGAGGCAATATCCAGAGACCTGGGCATGTAAAAACAAAACGATTATCCACTCGGTGACTATTGATAAGCATACATGACTTTTGTAAAGGCATTTGTAAATATCTGTAAAATGATGCCGAGTACATGCTTATTCTAAGTCATCATTACCTAGACTCGACTACATAGTCTGCACCGAGTAGATCGAGAGAAACTTAAGAAAAAACGTTCACCTTTGAGAGCTATGCTCGGGCAAACTTAGCATAATCGTTGTAGAACTTCATGACTTAGATAAAACAAGCTCGGATTTTATTAACAAGGCACATAATATATGCAGCCTCTGACTCACTACTCGGTTGGGACAAGTGATGTAGTGAGTCAGAGAAAAAAAATCTTTATTCATATGTATAAAGGAAATACAAAACTCAGGTATAGAAAGGACGTAGCGGTTCTATATTCCATGAGTTGCTAACTAGGACATCGTCTTCAGTCTTTAGTCAGCAGGCGCTCGGACATGTTACCTCATCAATAATGAACGGCCCTTCCCATAAAGGGGATAGTTTATGCCTGTCTTTGGTGGTTTGTGTTTTTCTCAGGACGAGATCTCCCACCAAAAAGACGCAGCCACGAACATTCTGACTGCGATAACGACGTAGGCCTTGAAGATACCTTGCTGACTGGATAGTTGCGATGTCCCTTGCTTCCTCCAACTGATCGAGTTCGACCAGTCGGTCTTTGTTTGATTTGTCTTCTGAGTGGGCCCAAACTCGCGGAGAGCTGAACTCCAACTCGGTTGGTAACATAGCCTCAGCACTATAGACTAGGAAGAAAGGGGATTGCCCTGTTGCCCGACTAACCGTGGTTCTTAGAGGCCAGAAAACAGATGGGAGTTCTTGTACCCACCGCCCTGCATATGGCTATAGTCGGTTGAATACCCTAGCCTTGTACCTTGTAAGACCATGCCATTGGCACGCTCGACCTACCCATTACTCTGTGGATGTGCCACAGAAGCATAACAGATCTTGATGTCGAAGTCGTCACAAAAATCTTGAGGCACGCCGCCAGTAAACTGAGTACTGTTGTCTGTTATGATGTGATTAGGAACTCCAAATCGGTATAAAATACTCATGATGAAGTCCTTTGCCCATGCCGCTGTTATGGTAGTAACGGGTTTTGCCTCGATCCACTTTGTGAATTTGTCCACTGCGACGAACAAGTGTGTGAACCCTCCTGGCGTTTTTTTGAACGGCCCGACCATATCAAGCCCCCAAACTGCAAAGGGCCAAGAGATTGGAATTGTTTGAAGTTCTTGAGCTAGAAGATGTGTTTGCATTGCATAGAATTGGCATCCCTCGTATGTGTGAACTATGCCTTTAGTGTCTTACCCTGTCTGTAAGCCTTTCTGTCTAACGTCCTGGATGCAGCGTGGTTGCCACAAATACCCGAGTGGATCGACTACAGAATCTGCTTGCCCTCCTCGGGTGTGACGTAGCGCATGAGGACTCTGGATGCGCTTCAACGATAAAGGTCTTCTCCGACTACAAGAAAACATTTGCTTCGACGTTTAATCCTCTTGGATTCACTACGATCTTCTAGGAGTTCATCATCCAAGAGGAATTTGAAAATTGGAGTCCGCCAGTCTTGAGAGATGATTAGCACTTCATTTGTTGCTGGGGTAGGTTCAGTCCCCGACTGTTCAAGAACTGGTTTCTTCTTAACGGATGGGTCCAACAGTTACTCGACAAAAATCCCAGTCAGGACCACTTCTCATTTGGATCCTATGTTGGCCAATTCGTCTGCAGCTTTGTTGTATTGTCGTAATACATGAGTTATCTCCAGCTCATCGAACTTGTTTTCCAGCTTTCGTACCTCCTGACAATACGCCGTCATATTATCGTCGAGACATGTCCAGTCTTTCATGACTTGGTTGACCACGAGTTGAGAATCACCGCGTACGACCAGTCAGCGGATGCCGAGTGATATGGCAATACGGAGCCCGTGGATGAGTACATCGTACTCGGCAACATTGTGGGAAGCCGAAAAGTGAATCTGGAGAACGTACTTTAGTTTTTTGCCAGTGGGTGATGTCAGCACGACGCCAGCCCCTGCATCGCCGATCCGTAGAGAACTGTCGAAGTACATTGTCCAGTACTCTATCTTGTCCGTGTTTGTAGTCATCTGGACTTCTGTCCACTCAGCCACGAAGTCGGCTAGAGCTTGAGACTTGATTGCTGTCCATGGCTGAAAGATGATGTCAAACACCATCAGCTCGAGCGCCCATTTAGCGATTCTGCCAGTGACCTCGCGGTTGTGTAGGACGTCCCCAAGTGGATACGATGTGACAATAGTTACTTGATACGATTGAAAATAGTACACCAACTTCCGGACAGTGATGAGTAGACCATATAACAGCTTCTAGATTTGAGGATGTCTCATCTGGAGTCGGCTAGGACCTTGCTGATAAAGTAGACTGGCCTTTATATTTTCTGTATATGCCCTGGCTCTGCTCGCTCAACTACCAGCACCGTGCTGACTACCTGACTAGTTGCCGTCAGGTATAACATTAGTGGTTCCTGGGGCATGGGTGATGCCAACACTAGTAGTGATATGAGAAATTTTTTGAAGTCTTTGAAGGCATGCTAGGCTTTGGGTGTTCATTGAAAATTGTCCGCTTTTTTCAATAGTTTGAAAAAGGGCATGCCCCATTTACCAAGTCGGGAGTTGAATCGGCTGAGAGCTACCATGCAGCCTGTCAGCTTTTGGACATCCTTCTGGCTAGTTCAGGGTGCCATGTTCATGATAGCGTTAATTTTCTCTGGATTGGCCTCGATGCCTCGATGTGATACAATGAAGCCGAATAGCTTTCTGGACGGTACACCGAAGGCGCACTTATCCGGATTCAACTTCATCTTGAATCTCCGAAGGCTTCGAAAAGTTTCTTCCAAGTCGGTGATGAGGTCTTCCTTGGATTTTGTCTTGATCACCACGTCATCGACATACGCCTCCACGTTGCGCTCGAGTTGAGTGTGTAAACACCGCTGAATTGTTCGTTGATACGCTGCTCCAGTGTTTTTCAATCTAAACGGCATAGTGACATAGCAATATGCTCCAAACAGTGTAATGAAAGAAGTCTTCAGGCAGTCCTCCTCATTCAAGCTGATTTGGTGATATCCCGAGTAACAGTCAAGAAAGCTGAGAAGTTCACAACCCACAGTTGAATCCACCATCTGATCTATTCTGGGTAGACCAAATGGGTCTTTGGGGCACGCCTTGTTTAAGTCGGTATAGTCGATGCACATGTGCCATTTACCGTTCTTCTTCCGGACCAAGACTGGATTTGCCAGCCAATCCGGGTGGTAGACCTCTTTGATGAACCCGGCTGCAAGGAGCTTGGTTATCTCCTCCCAAATAGCATCTTTACGGTCCTGTGCGAAGCGCCGTTGTTAACGCCAAAATTTGGTAAGGCCTTGTATCATATTCGGTCAGGAAGAAATTGCAGATAACTAACGAAAGTTGATCCAGAAGGGACCGAATCCGGGAAAGAGCCGTGAAGACCGCAGTATGGCAGTTAATTGTTAATTAGGCAAGGATTAATATTTTATATTTAGGAAACTTGACCTCGTGTCCGGTCAGGTCCTATTTTTGTGTTTAGGAAATCTTGTACCGTGTCCAATAAGGACTCATATCAACTCGGGGTATAAATATGTATGCCCGGATGCTGTGTAATCTATCATCATCAATCGATCAATACAAATTCGGCGCATCGCCACCTTTTTGACGGGTTCTTGCTTCTCGAGCCGGGCTGCATCGGTTAAGTTCGACCTCCTGCGAGAGGGTAAGTCTCGTCACCCCGGCTACCTATCGGCTAGGACTTCCTCGGTTAGGTCCGATATTCTAGTCGGTTTATGGTAGTCGGCTTACCATGATATATCTATTTTGTCTATGGCTGCATCAGTTCAGTTTGATCTCATAGATTGATTAGGTATATCACATCACACGTGCGTAGATTGTATCGGCTTACTGGGAGCGGTTTATCCACAGATTGTGCTGCATCGGTTGGG
The DNA here is from genome assembly GCA_003991445.1 of Oryza meyeriana var. granulata. NCBI lineage: Eukaryota > Viridiplantae > Streptophyta > Magnoliopsida > Poales > Poaceae > Oryza > Oryza meyeriana. Next base: position 43,621 of record RYFJ01002481.1, read on the forward strand.
TCCGACCTACTAAACTGCCAGTGATAAATCGTTCCTGCTAGGTTGATATTTTGTGCGCAAGCGTTTTATCGGGGTGTATAGCCGATAAGTTATCATATTTTATATCACGATCGCATCAGATCTATCGGCCTATCGAGGTCTTGTTATCATCATCAGTCTGTGCTGCAACGGTTGGGTCCGATCCACTAGACTGACGATAATAACTTTATTCTTAATAAGCCGATGGGTTTTATGCGGTGTTTTTATCGGAGTGCTTAGCCGATAAGTTATCTTTTAAATACAGCCGATTATACTGCTTGCTTTGTTATACATTCTTGTCTGCATTATTATTATGATCGGCTAAGGGCTAGCCGATTAGTTTACTCTGCTGATCCGAGCGCGAGCACAGGTAGGCTCCCGGGCACGAGCTCAGGTAAGTTCCCGGGCACGATCAGCAGGCGAGGACCCGGGTACGGATAGCAAGCAAGGACCTGGGCACGGACAGCAAGCGAGGACCCGGGCACGGGCGGAAGGCAAGGATCCGGGCGCGGGCACGAGCAAGGGCCCGGGTACAGGCGCGGGCAGTACTACACGAACAATCACTATTGCAATCGGCTGGAGTTTATCAAATTCATTTATTTACGCATTCTACATATCTATTTTATCAATTTATAGCCGATTTTCAAGTATCCTTCGGCAATCGGCTAGCTCAATATTTGCTTATTATCATTAGTTGTTCATGCCATCATCAGCTTCCAGCCGGTGTATAAGTGCTACAGTTCATATCGGCTATCAGCCGATGAGACGAGTCCAGATCGGCTTCCAGCCGATTGGCTCATTGATCTAACATTTTATCTCCTTGTCAATTGCAGGGTCAAATTGACTGGCACGCCTACGAACCTCAAGATTTTAGGACCTGCACTGGAGTGAAGCAAATCTCCCAGGCTTTCGCGTGTCTCCAAGGCGCCGGACGGCCCCGGCGGTTTTCGGCGTCAACAGCCGTAGTCATTGTTTGACTGGCTTGGCGTCTGGCTTGATGTTGAGGGAATGCTCGATCACCTCCCTTGGTACACCAAGCATGTCTGAAGGTTTCCAAGCAAATATATCCCTGTTCGCCTGGAGGAAGGTGACGAGCTCGTTTGCCTATTTGGGGTCGAGTCCAGTCCCAACAAGAGCAGTTTTGGAGGGGTTGGAAGGGTCCAGGGGGATCTTTTTTGTTTCAGAGTCCGCTGAAATTCTTGACTTGGTTGCATTTTTTTGCCGGAACTTGACCGTCCTTGCTTGCTGTTGTAGTAGCTAGTCGGATGTTGTTGTGCCCGACTGCCGCTTCTTGAGATTGGGCCAACTCACAGCTCTCCTTGTCACAGGTGAAGGCTTGCTTGACATCGCTGTGAAGAGAAAGCACTCCGGCTGGTCCTGGCATCTTGAGCATCATGTATGTATAATGCGGCAGTGCTATGAATTTGGCTAGTGTTGGCCGTCCGAGTATTGCGTGATACATGGTCTCAAAGTTGGCAACCACGAAGCAGATATTCTTGGTGCGGAAATTATTCTGCGTGCCAAAAGTAACTGACATAGTTATCTGTCTGAGTGGAGTGGAAGACAGGCCGGGGGTTACCCTGTGGAAGGGCGTTGTACACGGCTATACCTCAGCTATACCTCGGAACGAAGGATCTTCATCTCATCGAGCGTCTTGGCGAATAAAATATTGAGAGCGCTTCCTCCATCAATGGGAATCTTTTTCAATTTGATGCTTCTGATGACCGGGTCCAGAACGAGTAGATAATGTCTGCGGTGAGTAACCCGATCGGGGTGATCCTCGCGGTCAAACGTGATTGGTATTTTTGACCAACGCAAGTACAGGGGGCATCTGCAGAGGCTGAATTAACTTCGCGTGCTATGAGCTTCTACTTCCTCTTGGACTCGTATGCGGTTGGCCCTCCAAAGATGTGGTTGAGCTCAGCCTAGGGATCTTGGTAGTCGCTGGCTACGCCCGGATCTGGCTTGTCCTTGTCTCTGCCAGATGTTGATGTCTGCTCGGAAGCAAACTTTTTGAGCATGAAGCAGTCCTTAGCCACGTGCTTGCCCTTTAGAAGAAAGGGGCATGGCCCGTTCATCACTTTTTGGTACTCGTCTGTCCTCGGGGGTTGTGGCCGAGTACGCTCCATAGCAGCCACCACGTTGTCTGACTTGCGCTTGCGATTGCCAGACTTGTTCTTTGCTGGCTCGTCGTTGTCTTTTTTGTCCTTCTACCGAGGCTCCTTCTTGTCATCCAGGATCTCAGCAACTGCGTCGGCCAAGTTGGCGTATTTGTTCGCCATGTCAAAAAGAGCCTTGACAGAAGAAGGAGGTTTTCGAGTAAACTTGGCAATGAACGGGGTGTCTCTGACTCCCCTACGGAAGGCGGTGATGACGACCTCGTCCTTGATCTTCGAGATTGAATTCCTCTTCTTAGAAAACCTTTTGACAAAATCACGAAGAGACTCATTCTTCCTTTGATGGCACTGATACAGCTCGTACTTGGAAGATGGCCTCTCGTACGTTCCTTGGAAATTGGCGATGAAGTGTTCCCGGAGTTCTCCCCAGGAGCCGATTGACCTCTTAGGAAGTCCAGTTAGCCATGTCCTTGCCGAGTCAGCTAGAGCAACTGGGAGGTAGTTAACCATGGCCTTGTGATCTCCTCCAGCTGCTCGGATCGCCAGTGTGTAAACTGTGAGCTAGGACTCGGGTTGGTCTTCCCGTCGTATTTTTCAATTCCAGTCAGCTTGAAGCCTGATGGCCAGTCGACTTGTTGCAGCTCATGGGTGAAGGCCGGTACTCCTTCATCTGTATGAGGACTCCGACTCCGACTACGACGGTGAAACTGCTCATGGTGGAGGCCGAATCGCTCATTCTCGTCTTCTAGTCGGCGACGCTCGTCTTCCTCGCGTTCGCGGTGTCGTGCGTTGATATCTTGTCAAAGATCTCGTCATAGTCGGCCTCAGACATCCTGGTTGTCCCAACGGTCATCTTGATTTCAGTGCCGTCGGTCATTATTATGGTTGCCGAGTGACGTGTGGCGTGAATCCGTGTGCGGCTAACTTGAGCCGGCCGCTTGACATCGCGTTGAGGCAGATGAGATCGCCGTTGGAGAAGCCGACCTGTTGGTCGGTATGAGAGTGTCACCCGACGGTTGACGCTGCTGACATGCAGTGGCAGTGATCATGGCTTTTATCCTTGCTATCGTCAGGGTGGCCAGGTGATCAGGCCAAACTGCAGTGTATCTAGTAGAGTTGCAGCGGCCACAACATTCTGTTGAGGAGTTACGAAAACATCGTGGTCGCCAACTCGGGTCTGGAGGATTTCCTGTTGAACAGTCCGCCCAGCCTTGCGCAGATTGTCGTTGCGAGTATCGCGCTTGGCCTGCATGCGTCTTACGTCTTCCTCCTACTGTTCACATAGTCAACGAGCTTCCTCTTCTTGTAAATCGCATAGTCGGTGTGCCTCTTGAGTGGGAGTCGAGCCCTTGGACGCCATGAAAATTTCACGTGGTGGAGAGAAGCTTGCCGAACTGTTGTCCGATTTAGAGTCGGAATCAAAGTAGCTGAGGGGGTAATTACGACTCCAACCTCCCTAGATCCAATCTCGAGTGGCTCTAGGCCGTATCGAGTTGAACTCCAGGGGATCGGGTCTACCGCATTAGATGTTGATTGAAGTTATCTGCGGCGTTGCCAAGTCTGAACGGGAGATTGACTTCCTCCTCCTCTCTTAGCCTGATCTCGGCTGGCTTGAGACCGAGTCCGAGTCGAACACCGAAAGAAAGAGTTGTCCCGAGATCTGGGCATCTTGGGGATCACTGTAGCATGTCGCTGAAGATTGCTGCAGCGTTGAGTAGGCTGATTGGCGTGGAGTCGACTTGATTTCTGGCCGATCGAATCTAGTCCGAGTCAGACAGGGTAAGGTCGCCGAACTTGTCAGCGATGAAGTCGAGGCTCCCGATGCTAATCGTTTGCCCGGGGAAGAACTTGACGCCGTTGACTCCTGTGGTTGAATCCATTAGGCTTGTCGAAGATGATCTCGCCGATGCCCCTACCTGGCGCGCCAACTGTCGATGTTTTATATCGGCAATAATAATATGGGGCTACTCGTGAGACCCAAACTTGATGGATTGCAAAGGAACACGAAACGATTTATCCTGGTTCAGGCCCTCGAGATGAGGTAATACCCTACTTTCAGCTATTGTGTATTGTCTTTGAGGTTTCTCTGATGAGATTGTCTCAGTTGCCCTTAGGGGGCGTCCTGCCTCCCCTTATATACCGGGGGGACAAGGTTACAGGGTAGGAATCCCAGTCGGACTCCGACCAAGGGATTTCCTTCTAGGAATACAACGTGCCCGACTAGGACTATATCCTTTTCTTGTCGTACAAGGTAATGTATGCCGAGTCCTATTGTATCCCTAATTACAAAGTTAGGCCCATCCTTTGTCCGAGTAGCCCTAATGCTTCTCATGAGGTACCTAGGGCCCATGGCCTCCACACTTGGGCACCTCAGCGCCCTAGTGAGGCCCGAGGCAGGAACAACCGGGTGTTGGGCGTCGTTGCCCAAGGTCAGCGCCAATGGTCCTGGTGCTGACCTGGCCACCTCAGTGCTAGCCTAATTGGCGCTGAGGTCTGTATCCAGGCAGACTGCCAAGTCAGTTTGCCCAGTATCCAATTCTGAACCTACATATATACAAAAACCCCAGCCCTTAACCCAGACATTCATCTCCCCGTAATTCATCCACAACAAACACATTGTAGCAACAGAACCATTGAACCACACTCATATCCGAAACCATGAAACAAACAATTCACAAGCAAAAGATAATCTATGGAAGCAGGGATACATACATAACCACAAACATCCACACACATAGTCCAGATAGAGTATATACACAGTGACACATCAAAAGTACAAGAACAATCAGTTCTTACGCTGACGACGCTGGTCCGAAGTGTACCTATTGACCTCCCGTTCCTCCTACGGGGCCTAAGTGCCGGACCACCAGCTGCCTGCGATGACTCCAGTGCATCGGCTAGCTGCGATGGACTGATCTCCACCTGCTGCTGCGCGTCGTCGCCCCGAGGTCCTCTTCCTGTGAGGCTTCTTCATCGGCACATTGACGTGCCCTAGATGATTCACCCCATTCAACACGCATCACGCTTTGCTGTGGATCAACCGCATCCGGCGCCTTTGTAAGGCCCAGAAATTCACCACCGAAAATCTGAGCATTCATGTGTAATAAATCCTAGCCCAGGAAAGCCAGGGTACACAAACCAAGTTGCCATACAGAGTATCTTACAAACAGAGTAAAATCATATTACAAAAATGCAGCGGAAAAGGTAAAACGTAGTCTATAGACACCGAGTCCATCAGTGGCATCCATCCCACAAGCACCTTGATGGCGGAGCCAGCCTATTCCTCGAGACGATCCTCGTCAAACGCGTTCTCCAACACTGAGGGGGGGGGGAATTGAGCAAGGCTGAGTACCACCCACAGTACTCAACAAATCACACCCACAATTATGCATATGCACCGGGTACAAAGATGGGATAGGGTTTGTTTTGCATAAAAACAGTTGCAAACAGTAGTAGTTCGCAAACAGTAAAAAGTTAATTAATTTAATAATATTAATCCTCCACTAATTAATGTTACACCATGTTAATCAGGCCCAACCATTCCCAACTGATTGACGTTACACCACGTCAACCAATCTACACTGATGAACGCTACACCATGTTCACCAGACTCCTCCAGTTACCGTTACACCACAATAACCGGACTCCACTGATTAACGTTACACCACATTAACCAGTCTCCACTGGACAACGTTACACCACGCTGACTAGTTTTTCCTGATCAACGCTACACCACGTTGACCAGGCTACGCTGATGAACGCTACACCACGTCCACCAGGCGTCACTGATGAGCGTTACACCACGCTCACCAGTCTCCACCGATTAGCGTTACACCACGCTAACCGGCCACCCCCGGTCAACTAAACCACGTCGACCGGACTCACACCTTCCACCACACCAGTTTCATAAAGCCAGATTAATTATTTAAAGGTGAGACTAATCACGGTGAGTCTTGGCCAATGTGCCCATAACCGCGGGCGCGGCTATTCGAATAGGTTTACTCTGATCAGAGGTGTACAACTGTACCCACAAGACACAGCCCCACACACGTTCCCATGTGCTAGTGCATCACCACAATGCCCCGTGAGAGGCTGTGACAGGACCGTTCACGAAACCTCTCTCTAACCATCCACACCACGCTGAGGTTGCACCTACCGACAAGGCACGCCATATTGGCCAGGCTACCCCCCTTGCGCCACGGTGAATCCGAAAGCTGATCAGCCCTACCCCGGGCCGACCCAACTCCATCCCGCTCACCCTCTTCTTCGGTGCCTAGGAAAGGGAGAAGAAACGCTTCAAGCCCAGCCGTTGCCCACGCTGGCTTGTGGAAAGTACAGGTAGTTGCCCAAGTGGTTCCCGCGAACCGATCCTTAATTGCCATGGGTGTGACAAGCAAAACCATACACCCACAGCCCACCATTTAGTTCAAATTTTAATCATTTAACATCAGCCTATCCAAAATTCCATTTTTGTGGCATTGAGTCGAATCATATGAGAAGAGAATATTTAATTCCCATGTGAGCTATGTTGCTAAGCATGGCTAAGCATTTCTAAGAATAGTAACCTAATCATGTTATTACCCAGGTGACAAGGATTCAGGTTTCAAAGCTAAGGCAAAGTCCTAATATTGCATAGGTTATGACCCACCCACATGAAATATAGAAATAATGCAGTTTATTTAAGTAAACAAGGCAATTTAGCGAAAAACGGGTACAAAGTGATCAAGGGAACAGTGCGACTTGCCTCGCTCCGGCACGATGTACTCGGCAACGACCTCGTAAAACACAGGAGGGTCACCAACGTCGGATTCTATAACAAACAATGGACAGATAATTAAAAACAATACATGTGGGCAATCAAACATGGGCTGAAAGTAATTTTAATGAATTCTTGGCATTTTTCTGGATTTAATGAAATTTGAATGGGCTTAATTGGAGTTCGTATGAATTAGTTATAAATTATTGAAGTTTTACTGTGTTTTCTAATGCAAATATAATTAATAAGCGATTTATTGCGCATTATCATGATTTATGGCGTCACCCGAGGGAGAGGCGGCGCCGACCAGCGGGCCCCAACCAGTAGGGACTCAAAGGCGCCGGCGCACGGTGGACTCGGTCCACCAAGCCGGAAACGGGTATGCCACGTGGCGCACATGTGGCGCCAGCACGGTGGCCACGCGGGAGACCACGTGGGCGGCCCCGATCTGCCACCCGGCAGATCGGACGGCCCCGGGGAACGGCGGGCACGTCGGTCATCCCGGGCGGGAGGCGGCGGCGCGGCGGCGGCACGCGGAGAGGCAAAATGGAACGGGGAGACGGAGGGGATTCTCACTAGCGGTGAGCGGCGGTGAGCGGCGGCACGAGGATGACAGCGGCGACGAAGAAGCGGCAGTGGCTTCGGGACAACGTCGGCGACGGTGCTCCGACGACGGCGAACGAGCGAGAGGTGGCGGCCTAGGTGTCCTGGAAGATGAGGAGGACGGGAAAGGAGTTAGGGTGGAGAACGGAGACGCGGCACGGCGGAAATTGCCGGCTGGAGAGGAGACAAAGGGCCGGAACTCACCGTGCACGAGGGCGGGGCGTTCCGGCGAGCTTCGGCTTCCACGGAGTGGCGGCCGAGGTGCGACGCGGCACAGCGGAGATGATGGCGGTGACGGTGTGGCTTGGCGATGTCCGGAACGGCGGCGAGCAACAGCCGGAGTCGGTGAAAAGCGGCGGGGGCTCGAGCGCGCGGTGGCGACGGGGTTCTAGGGCACGGGGAGGCTCGGCATGTTGGGGAAAAGGCGGAGGAGAGGGCGGGAAGGCTTTTTGTGCACGTGGGCAAGAGAGATCGGGGTCGAACAGCTCCAATTGTGCATGGGAGAGAGGGCGGCGGCGTGGGGATCGTGCGTGTGATTCGCGAGAGAGAGGGGACGAGGACGCCAGAGAACGTGGGGAGTGGGCGCGGACTTGGTCCGAGCTCATTTGAACCGAGTGCGAGCGGGTGCAAAGGCGGGTGGCGCGCAGGATCGGACGGTGGAGGGATTTTTCCCCTCCGCCCGATTCGGACGGAGGAGGGTGACGATGCTGACAGGCGGGTCCGGCCTGTCAGCGGGGAGGCGCGTGGGCGACGCGGCCTGACGAGCGGGCCCCGAGCGCAGAGAGAGAGCGGAAAAGGCGAGCGCATGCATGGGATGGGCTGGCTCAGCGCGGGGAGGAAGAGGCTGGAGAGGAGAGCAGGCTAGCGGGCGCGCGGGGAGGCCGGCACAGGAGCGGGCCAACGGCCCAGGAGAAGATAAGAAAGGAAAAGGAGAAAAGGATTTCCAGGGCGATTTTAATTCCAGTAAACGTTTTTGATTTATTAAAAATAGTTCCTATGCTCTGAAAATTTCACTAAAAATCTAGTTAATGTATTTTGGCACAGGGAACATAAGAAAAATATTCCCGGCCACAATAATTTATTATTTTATATTTTACACCTTTAACTAATTCCTCTGGCCTTTTTAAATTTATTTTTCTTGGGTATTTTTCTCAGGTATTATTTAGTGTGGCTAATATCAGGGTGTGACAGCCTTGTAGCCAAGCCGTGTAGCCAACCTCCAACAGCAGGTGCGCAAACTCTGCAAAGTTCAAATGTTACATAATACCATTCGTAGTGCTTAGAACTACATAATAGTCGATTCGCGAACCTCTAAGGTAGCTCGAAGTGTCGAGGCTTCGTGGCTCGAACTCGGAGCAACCCCTAGCACGACACCCGCATCGTTCACGGACCGTACAAGTTCTCTTGCCTGCAAGTAATTGGCATATAGAGTTATGCAGTTTTGAAGGTCGTAAACTATAGAGAGAACGGCAATCTTACCACTCTGTCACGGACTGGTCCGTACTCGACAAACGATCCTTGACGGGTCCGTGCATCGAAGACGTTGTCAACGTCTTCATCAAAAGGCTCGTCCTGTATGTCAGCTAGGCTCCACGATGACCGCAGGAATAGCCGGTAGTTTTGATCGAGCCGGTGCAAGTAGTCGTCGAATTGCCTTTTGTTGTGCATGGTTCTTTCGGGGAGACAGTTCTCCTCGAACTTAAGCCATCCCTCGATGTACTGCCAGTGAAACATTGGCCGAGTTAGCGACAATATGCACATCTCTGAATTTGAATAACTTACTTGTGCAGATCTACACTTGTCGAAAAATTGTCAAGAGGGCTTCGTTGACGCCTACCAAACTGTCTCATCACACGATGGCACATCTGGAACTCCACGGCGTAGAAGCATATGAGTGGGCACCTCATCTGATTCAGGTCCCATTCAATGTGGCACGCTGCATTTATGCCAAGATCCACCATCTCCTGCGAACTGTACGGCTCCCATTCAACCTGCTCAATATAGAGAATCGTCAAATTCGGTTAGTACTATCTAACTATCAAGATTACAAACATTTCTGTACTAGAGAAGTTAAGGATGAACCTGAGAAGGCTGCAAGCTATCGAGCTCGTTGGTATAGTGGTAGTAGGCCACATTGTTTCAGCCGACGCACGGCTGTGGCACTTGCTCCCATAGAAAGGCCACCGTTGGCTGCCTTTTGACCTTCTTGTACGGCCACTCTAGGTGGCTCCTCTAGGGAGGACGATCAACCGGTAGCCTCATTCACATCCAAATCTATAGAGAATACAAATGTCAGACTAGTGGAATATAGCAACAAAGGATGTGAGTAGATGAGCACGTACTTGCAGTAGGAAGACACAACTGCTAAGGTTCAAGCCGGTAGTCATCCTCAAGTAGGCGTCACACAACTGCTGATATAGCCAGGCCAAGGCAGCTAACCCCCAACTGTACTGGCCAGCGTCATCCCAATTAGCCAGCAAAGGGAGCCATATCCATGATGCCATGTCGCCCCCTGAGTCCGAAAAAAGCACAGAACCAAACAAATGCAGCACGTACGCCCTACAATGCTAATCGACGGTCACCTCAATGGTGTCCTCGTCTAGCGGCTCCTAGGGGTCCCCGAATGTATGCCGCAACCACTGCAAAGGTACACCAGAGGTCTTGGTTTGCCTCTGGCCCAGTGGGGGTGCAAGAGGTGCCACGCCTAGAATCTCCTCTACCATCTCCCGCCATCCGCCGGACTTAGTGTCACCGGTCACCGCTTGTCCCCGTACGGGGAGTCCCAAAATCATGGCGACGTCCTTCAGGGTAACTGTCATCTCGCCACATGGAAAATGAAATGTATGAGTTTCTAGCCTCCATCGGTCCACTAGTGTTGACAGTGCCGACACGTTGTACACTAGAATTCCCCGCCTGACCATAGTCACGAAGGTGAGAAGTCCTACCCATCTCACCCTGTCCATGTAGCGGTCCTCGTAACGCATTATGGGCGTGTGACCTCGAATGCGAAGAGCCTGTAGGACCTGTAAAACATGGACACATGCATAGAATTGGTTAGTCAATCAATACAATAAATGGATGTGTTGGACTTCAAGTACTAGAACGTAACGACTAACCTGCCCATCCGTAATCCTGGGAGCCCGATGCTTCACCTCGTAGTACTGGTCCAGCCCAGGAAAGTGCGCCATCCTATACAAAATGAAGTTAACAGTCAGCAAATATAACAGATGTATAATAACAATAATTTAGAATGTATGCATGGAAGCTGTGAAAAAGGTACATAGGAACTACCTTTGCCCTAATATCAGAAACGACACCTACACGGCGACGCTTTCGACCCTTGTCGTTGGACTTATCGCGGCGAGGACATCTAGTTTTTTTGTGGCCTTCTTGGTGACAAATTGAACAACGGTTCGGTACGGAAGGCTCCGAGTTCAAATGGTTACCCCTTTCAGACCATGCATTACTGGAGAAGGCCTTGTCCATGTTATTCCTAAACCTCTTCAATCTTCTTCTTCCATGTCCCGAATTCATCAACGAGATGTCCGGGACAATAACTCACCATCGTAACTTAGCCACTGAGATGGATCCAGGTACGGTTCAAATTTGGGCAAGTACATCTTTTGCAATGCCTTGTTGGAAAATTCATAGCACATACGCGGTGGCGCCACAACATCTATACCACACAGTCTACAAACGGTGATTATGTGTGAGCAAGGCATGTGGAACAGAGTTGGTCGTTGGCAAGTACATGTGTTCCTAGTTGCAATGACACAGTAGTGGCACCCACCCCATTGTACTCCAACCGCCGTCACGCCGTCTTGTTCTGTTACCTCATACTTAACTGCCTCAAAATGAAAACACATTGTCCTTTGGCCGCTTGTTTTTGTTGTTTGTTTGTCTAATTTCTCCTTAACTTTCTTTGGTCAAACCACGCCTTTATAAACTTGCTCACAAGCTTCCGTGTATCTCTGAACGAACCAAGCATTCAACTTTGTGAATGTGTACACGACAATTGCTGTCACAGGTAATTTTCGTATACCCCTTAAGACATTGTCGAAGCTCTCAGCGAAATTACTTGTCATGAAGTCGGATCTACGTCCTTCAGGATCGAATGCCCTAGACCACTTTCTTGTTAGGCATTTGTTCTTCCAACCACTGTTTAGGACGGTCTCCAAGATTCACCATTAGTCTCTTCATCTCTGAGATAAATATCGGTTTCTCATTGGTTTATATGATACGTTTTAACTTTTTCGTCTGATCTTGGGTAGCTCCGGTGGAGTAAAAATTTGCGCAGAAGTGCCGCATGCACCATCTGTGATGAATTGGAAGGTGACCAGGAATGTGATTGTCAATGGTGTTGAGAATGCCAAGATGTCTGTCAGAAATAATGCAGACTTCCTTATTAGGGCCGATCAGACGCCACCTAACAGTCTGAATAAACCAGTCCCAATTTGAAGTATTCTCCTTCTCAACTAGAGCAAATGCCAAGGGAACCAATTGATAACCAGCATCGATCCCCACCGATGTCAACAATGTGCCCTTGAACTTTCCAGTTAGAAAGGTACCATCTATTACAAGCACATGCCATAGATGCTTGAAGGCCTACACACACTGACCAAAAATCCATAAAGCACGACCGAATACATGCCTTGATACACCATTGAGGAGTCTAGACTTCTCGGGATGGGCCTCCACTCGATAGTATATTAAAGGGTTATTACTCTTGATGGCATTGAGAAGTGTAGGTAGACAGACGTACGCCTCATCCCACTCCCCGTATATAACCTTCATAGCCACTTGCTTGGCCCGCCAGGCTTTGCCATATGACGGACGGTACCGAAATATGAACTGTACGGCTTCAACCACTGCACTGATTGAAATTGTTGGTTCAGTCCAAAAAAAAGCTATAACCTGTTGGCAATGAAACGTGATGTCAGCTGCAAGTGTTTTCCCGATACCTTGGCGCTGCAACATGAGTGCTCCTCGCCTAACCCGGAGATCTTCCACTTGTCCCCATTGGTCCTCCGTGCGCAAACCTCAAATTCACATGAGTGATCTATACAAGCCACCATTACCTCACTATGATGTTGGAGTGCTTCACACGAAATGGACGATGTACATGGATAGAGTACTGCTGCAACCATATCTTCAACTCGTCAATAGACCCAAATTCTAACCCCTTCTTAGGCTCCTCTCCCATTGCATCTATAGCTCCGTCGTACTGTAGATCACCGTCGGCAATTGCTTTATCCGCATTGGTAAGATCCTCGAATTGAAGAATTGCAAGATTGCGCCCTACAATCTTCTCAAACACCTGTCGTTCCTCCTGCGACATCTTCCTAACTGGACGATCGTCATCTGAGTTTGAGGCATATTCATCCTCATACTGTGATTCATACTCCATCGACTCATCTAGCAAATCAGGGTTTAGTCCATGATTTACCATAGCCTCCTCACACTCACTCCGTGTATAAATACCATCTCTCAGCATGAACCGTATGCCTTCTAGTATCTGACTATCTGTCCTAGGTTGTTGCTCGCTTTGAGGTTCGAACTCCTCCCCCACATGGTCATAGGGCAACGCCTCGTTATCATCTCCCACTTCATTGTACGCTAACTCCTTTTCCTCAACTACTTCATTTAATTTACCAACAGCCATTGATTGCCCATCCCGAACGAATGTTTCATTTGTCGTCCACCTAACCAAGTCACTCTTTATCTCACTTTCATTGTCCATCACTTCATTGACCGCATCATAATACAACAGAGGAGAAAGTCCACGTGGAGATCAATTAAGGTCTAAGCAAGCGTTGCCGTCATCCATCCCTTTCTTTTTCGAGGCGACAACCTCAAGCAACTTGAATTGTGGCCCCATCACTATGTCAACGTACGCTTCCCATTCCATCTCATCATTCAATTCTATCATGTGCTTATACGACATAGACCTGGCTCCAACATCGTATCTACCTTCTAGAAGTATTGACTCATGTTTCCACCCCAATGTATCTTTTATACGAGACATAACCTCCTCAAAACTAGGCTTCTGATGAAACACCACGACCTTAACTGACATCCCGTCAAAATGGCTACCACCGTTACTAAGCTCGTTGACACTACCACCATAATGCACACAGACCACTCTATCCATCTACATGGTAATGAAAACAATAAAAAAAATTATGATATTCGTGTACGAAAAAGAAATATTACTCATGATTAAAAAATTGATAGTAGACAATGCTCATTTTCCTTCATACGATTTTCCAAAAAAAATAAACATTCAGCAATATCCAATATTTGCCCACATTTTACTCTTCTGTGCTATCTCTCTCTAATGTCCAAAGGCAATGGGTTGTCGGTATAGAGCCTATATAATGCGACACTACTACATCGTAACCTAGCCAACTACATTTCAATTTTTCCACCCTAAAAATTGTAACCTAGGGTTTGGCCAAAAATCACCAAATCTATGCCAAAATAAAGGGGGAAATTAAACGGTGGGAGGATACCCTTGCTCATCGTCGTCGCCTTCAAAACCCCTCGAAAACCCCTCATTTGGGCTGATTTGAAGAGATTTGGGAAGGGCGGAGAAGAGAGAACGAGCGCTAACGGCTGGCAGGAAGAAGAACCAGAGCAGGAAGAGAAAGACGCGGCTGCCAACGCGGCCGCGCGCGGGTTAAGTCTCCCTAGCTCAGTGCCCAGTCCCTTTAGCCTGAGGGTTGCCACATCGCTCTCCCACGTCGACAGACGAGCCACCGATAGACGTACTCAGCACCAGCTCTCCTGGCGCTGAGTTGTAGGACCTCCAGTGCCAGCGCATGTTCGCTAAGTTCTAGTTATTTTTCACGGTATATCTTCGAAAATAGTTAAAAAAATAGGGTCAAACAGTTAAATTTGTTGCGGCAGGTCGGCGGCACGTGGGGGGCGGAGCGACGTGGACGCCTCCCCCACCACGCGCGGCGCCACTGACAGTATAAATGTACCGTTGGACCTCTTCTTCCTCCATGCTCGCCCACTTCGCGCACACGCTTCCCTCGCGCTCCGACCACCCACATCGACCCGGCTCGAATCGAAACGCTACCAAATATCGGATCGATCATCTCGGGTCGGGGGCTTGGTGTTCGACGAACTCCGCACGCCCACGCCGCCGAGAGGGAAGGAGAGCGGATCGCGGAGGCATGGACGGAGGGGCGGAGCTGGACGGGCCGCCGTTGAGGCGGAGCGGAGCGGAGGCGTGAGAAACTGGCGATGCGGTGGTGGCGCCGGCCGGGGACGTGCCGGCGTCGGGCGCCTCCGTCGACATCGCGCTGCCGCTGCCCGAGATGACGCCCCACATCATGCGAGTACCCTGATCCCCTTCTCTCTCTCTCGCAATTTATTGCTCTGTGGACTGTGGGAGCACGAGCCTCAGGCTTTGCCGACACAAACACCCGTCGTGGGGTGCAGTAGTTGGAAAAATCGCGAGAGGTCGTCGTCTATTTTTTTTCTGTGTCTGATACGAGAATGTTCACGCTTTGCAGAGTATCTGCAAGGAATTGAGAGGTGTCATCTCTGGACAGCTCGCGCTTCTCGATCGAGACGATCACTTGTGTCTGGTGGCATCACGAATTATCTACGTGAGTTTCATTCCGCCTTGGCAGTTCATGGTCTGTAGTTTTTGCCTGATTTTTTCCTGTTTCACCTTGACTAATTTATTGTAAGTAGAGGAAAACAGAGGCCAGGCTGCTGCAGCAAAATTGCGTTAGCACATTTTTAAGCAATTATGGTAGCGGCCTTAAGCAGACATAATATTTTGGGTAGCAGCAGAACTTAATTTCATTTCTGAACATGTATTGAGCTTAATTGCATTTGAACGTTTGAGATCAGAAACTCTTACCGTCACTTGCATTTATTATGCCTAAATAATCTTATCTTGTGTTCTTTGCAAATCGCAATAGAAAACAACAACCTGTTGTCACTGAAACTACTGCCAATTTGCCAAAAACTTAGTGGAAACCACAACCGTAATTTACTGCTTGCAGTGCTGAAGGTATCTGCGGACGATGGCAAGGGCAACAAGTCTTCTGTGACTGTTCGTTTGTATGGCCCAAATACAGACTTGGTGATTGATCGGAAGAGGAATTGCAGGTGAATAGTGACGTTGATGAAGACGTACATATCATATTTATCCACATCCTAGAATGTGCCTTCATGATTGTGCAATTGGTTCATTTGTTGGTGCTGCTTTATTTTATTTGGTCCATTTTTTTTACAGCAAGCTCAAAGCACCTCATAGTTTTTCAAATATTCAAGGCTTGTAAGGGTCTTCACTGTATTATTAAACTTTGTAATTCCCCACATCTTCTACAGTGATTTTGATTTAGTTATCTTTAGACTCGACCAGCATAACATCCCATTATGACAACAAAATGCACATTATTTCTGGTCTAATTGTTCCTAATGCGTACACCTATCTACCATCATGTTTAGGCTATACCACATCTCTCAGCTGCAGGGTTTGGGGCTCAGCTACTTGGAACATTTGAAAATGGAATGGTTCAGTCATTCATCTATGCGCGTACATTAACTCCTTAATGTAAGCATATCATATGCTATTCGTAATATAGATGGTTGGCTCTTTCTCACGTAATCTTTTTTTGTCTAATCTCATTTTTCTGTTCTTTTCATTTATTACTTGTAGTGTAAACTAGTGATCTGAAATGCTAGTTCAAAAGGTTGTGTGAGTTTTTAGTTGGGCATTATACACAGTTTGCTAAGTTATTTTACACAATAGATGTGTGGATAAGTCATGAAAACTGCTTCTTGCAATTTGCCTGTAAATATTCATTACTTTGTTTTCTAGACATGAAGGAACCTAGAATAGCAGCTGAAATTGCCAAAGAGCTTCGCCGATTCCATCAAGTTGATATACCAGGATCAAAAGAACCACAGTTGTGGGATGATATATTCAAGTTTCTGAAAAAAGGTATCCTTCCAACATTGCATGAAACATTTCGTTTTGACCAGCTAGTTGCCTTTTTTTTATTTTTACTTTTATAAAAGATACGCCCGCTTCTATTGAAAGCATGTTAATGTTTCATTCAGAGAAAGTAAAAAAAAAAAAGTAACAGAAAATAGAAAGAAAGAAAAAAAACTGGGTTTACCAGTTTTGAAACATCATGTGCCAAATAGATCAGACAAAATCCAAACTGAAAAACTAAGAGCCAAACATAACTCTATCAGCTAGCTGCTTTATTCATCTTTTTCTTACATTCTGTCAAATACTTCTCCAGCTTCAGTATTGGAGTTTGATATAAGAGAAACAGGAATATGAAAACAATCTCTTTTAGAGAAATACAAGAGAAGTTAAAAGAACTAACTAACTTGCAATTGACCTAGATCTTGTGCTATTTTTATTATCTCACTGTTTACTCTAGGGGTGTAGTCACTCTTGGAAAGCAGATCATTCATATTTTAAAGAGCCATCTTTGTCCATATTTTTCTTTCGCCAGAGAAGCTCATATTAATAAGGCACAATACTTTATAATACTCTTCAAGATACAAATGTGTATATCAAATTTTGTTGGCTTTTATCCGTGTATATAATACTCTTTCTCTTCTTATAGATCTATCGGACCTTCTGCATGCTCCTGTGGTTTTTTCACACAATACTTGCTTTCAGGCAATCTGAGTTGAATGATGAAGGCAATACCATGTTCACTTGCATTGTTTATATATTTGATATTTAAATTTAATTTTATGTTCTGTACTTGCAAAACTGAATTGGTGGCTATATGTGTTTGTCTTTTTCCCAGAAAAGCTCTACTTCATGATTTCGATACGTCATACAGCACCGTTGTAACATGCGAACCATTTCAATGAATATGCAGGCTATGATTGTGACTATAGCGAATTATCTCCCGTTGAATTCTACGATAAAACTTCGTCATGTCGTCATGTGCTCAGTATTTGGCTTGCCTGTTCTAGTACCCAGAAAAGATTCCCGTACCACTTCATTCAGAAACTATCTTCAACCTGATAGTCCAAGTCGAGGTATTTAATCTATGGGTGTCTCTTGTGAAGCGAAAACCAACTGAATAATACATGGCGG
>RYFJ01002482.1:0-214900 GCA_003991445.1 Oryza meyeriana var. granulata
AGTTAATCGAAGTCAATAAGGCCATATGAAAGAGTAGGATTTCTCCTCCAGATGACATTATGAAAAATAAATCATAGTTGAAGGAAAAAACATAGCTAAATAAAGCCTACAATATGTCAAAGGTGTTTAGGATCTGTTTTGACTGCTTGCTGCTTGCCAAACGCTTCTGAACTCTCCTCGCAACAATCTCGACTCTTCCGAACCGGCAGCTAAAGGTGTTGTGATATTATGCCCTAGAGGCAACATAGAGATGTTGTATACACATACTATGTTTATGAATTTATGAATAAATGTTCCGTGAGATGGGTTAACTATTATTGCTTGATCAATAAGATGTGACTTATTCAGGAGACTTTTTATGTATATGTACTAAATTTCTAAAGATCCCTGATTATATATCATATATGGAACATATGATTTTAAAATCAACACATGTATTGATTGATGATCATGTCTCGTTGGATCATGGATGAGATACCAAATCAAATAAAGTGGACCACATGTTAGAGAATAGTTGTTGGATAGACCCAACATGAGACACTCAAGGAGCTTTATATGATTGTGCCATCAGTTGGTCTCAAGTAGTGTTTCGTAAACTTTTGGACCTGAGATATCACAGTTGCTCAACATGTTATGACTACTTTTGGGAGCTGCCAAATGCTACTCCGTAACTGGGTATTTATTAAAAGTAGTCTAGTGCGGTTTTCTATGAAACAATAGTGGTATGAATAATTCAAGATGGGATTGCTCTCTAGTTATTGGAGAGGTATCTCTGGCCCCTGATGCTAATGGACTACTGAAGTGCTATGGGACCATGCCGAGTGATTGAGAGTCAAATTACGAGTTGAAGTAATCCATCACATGTCAAGTGAATGATTGAAGCTAATGAAAAGGATGGCACCACTTCTTGCCGAGCTTAATCAAATCATGTGCAAAGGGGTTGAACATGTTATACACTACAGGTTCAACCGGATATATTCTTTGTGTGCACCCGGCGGGTCAATATGCCTGCGTAGAGACCGCTATTGACACGCTGCGACCAAAAAGGTTGCTTTTGGGTTGCAATCGAGTGCACATTGAACCTACAGGGTCGCACACTTAAGTGGAATGGAACAACTGGTGGGATAGATATCCGAATATGGTGCAGTTTGGATAGGGATCTGAATAGAGTCCCTAATGGCTTGCGAGCCCAATTAGATGCTCTATATATCAGGGGTGAGGTGCGTGGAAACTCACTTTGCACGAGAAAAAAACCTAGCCGCACCTCTCCCCACGAGCCAAACCCTAGATGTGCTGTGGCCTAGCACTCCGTGCACGGCGTTCCAACCCCGGACATGTGGATACCGATAGAGGCACTGCTGCGTTCGGCGTGTCGCGGGAGAACGTGAGAAAGGCGATCATCGAGGAGGAGACGTTCGTGCAAGGAGTGATATCGGGTGAGTAGATCAACCACTTCCTCTACATCGACGCGTGCTGTAATCGGATGGCTCACTCCGACTCTGCTTCTACTGCTTTGCACGTCGAGTGCGGTAATGATCCATGATCTTTTACTCGCATGGTTTCCTTATTTACGCGGTGAGAAAATTTTGTTTTGCGCTATCGTAGCTATCCATAACCTTTGAAGGCAATAGAAAAAAAATTTGGAGCAAAACATAACATAAGGGCACATTCAGATTTGATGAGGACATCACTCCTTTGATGGCACCCGCTATCCTCAACCGCTTATGCAAGGTTCCAATACCCGAGCTCGAATCACAATTAAATCTAGAGGTGAGCTACGTTCTTAAGCGATACCTTTTTCATAGTTGAGAATAGATTGCTACCCTATGATGTTATTTTGCTTAGGAACATTGGAGAGGATCAGTGAAGCGAGCTTGGAGGAGGAGGTGTGGAGAGCGGAGACTGAATAACCAGCAAGGAACACCCAAGACAAGCGGAGGCCCAGTCCAACCGAGTTCGGAGTCTGCCCTTGGACTCAGGAACAGCCTGCAGTAAAACAGACGCCCAGGCACGGAATACGGACTTCCGTTTTCGACGATCCACATATGCATGGAAATAGATAATTTTATAAGCTAACCAATGGCTTTGGTTTGACGTCAAATTCCACCGCAAAGTCAACAGAAATCGTCGAAACAATTCAGCGTCAGAATCTGCAGGTACCGCGTCTTTTGGGCCCGTTGGCTGTGTATCATCTTAGAGCCTGTTAGAGGGCGCGTCCAGGGGGTGGACGACCCTTACACTATATATTCAGTAGCCGCGCCCACGTTAGGTTTTGGGTTTTGCTTTAGATCAATCTGTATGTAGAACAGTGCGCCGTCATCGGTTGTGAAAAACCCCAACTTCGGAGTGCGTTAATCAATTCATCTGCAATTGTCACTTTAATTGAGTGCGTACTTTCGGGTTCTTGCTTGTGTTCCGTTTCGCAGGCAGGGATTAGCCTTCTTGGCGAAGAGGTCAACCAGATTTGTGACACGGTTGATAACCAGAGGAATCGTGGTGCTAAGGTTGCAGGAATCGGATCTTCTGATCTGAAGCCGGATCGGTGTGTGTCGCGTTCCACCAAAAACGAAAGCTATCTATCTGACGATACACGGAAGATTGGGAACCCCAGTTCCTCATCATCAATAGTACATATTATATTTTTAATGGATAGATCTTGATTTTTAAAAATTTTGCAAGTTGAATACCCAAACAAAGTTAGGATGAATTAGTTATGAATTTTAGAAGTTTTAACCCTTTTAAAGCCCATTAAAGAGGAAAATTAACCGATTTTTGACGCCATTGAAGATTTATTTTAATTTGGGAAAGGATTTATGGCATCAGCACTAGATCAGAGGGCGGCTATCCCTGGGGCCCATAGGTCAGAGAGAGGAAGGGGCCCGGTCGATGGTAGACTGAGTCCACTGAATTGGTCCACCGGGATTAATCGGTCTAGATTTGGCCAAGGAAGATCGGACGGATCCAAATGGATCTCAGGATTAAGTTCGATCTGGATGGCTATGGCTGAGATTGAACCAAAGATGGATCGGACGGCTAGGACTTAATCCCATTGATCCAACGGCTTGGATCTATCCCGATCGGTTTGATCTCACGGGCTAGTGGCGCTGATCTGGCTCCAACGTGGTGTCCACGTCGCGGCGGCAATGGCGGTGGCTTCGAGGACCTTTCGTCGACGACGAACAATGGCGTGGAGGCATGGCGAAGCACAGATGTGTAGAGGGAATTGCGGTGAACCCCTTACGAGGTAAAAAGCGATTGCATGAACAGCGACGGGAGCGACCGACGGCGAGCTTTTGGCGGCGGGGCGTCTCGGGTCCTTGGCGGTGGCGCTGTTCGCGCGGTCTTTGACAACAGGAGTAGCGGCCTAGCCTTCGCCCTAGACCACGGCTCGGTGGTTCTAATAGGGGTGGCGGCGAGCATCGGTGAAAGCTAGTGTGGGCGCAAGGCTCGACTGGAAAGCTTCGTCGGTAATAGTGCTTGAAGCTATTGGTCCGGCTAGCATGAATTTATGAACTCCTAGATCAACGGGCATCTTGTTTCAACCTTCAACCTCCAAGGAACTATGAACCCTCATGCACCCTAGCTGATCTTCATAACAACTTGCCACAAATTACTATGCACAAATATTCACTCATGTACATGGACTCCAAGTCACCAAGGAGCTGATCCAAGGGCATTGGGAATTAAGGAGAATTCGGCCAAAAAAACAATCGTTTCAGAGCAGATTTTGGAAACCGTTAATCTTTGTTATGATGATTGGGTACGCAAGACAAGTTACAACTCAGCTCACCAATGCCCCTCACAATGCCTCCTGTCCCTCACCAACGCCCTGTCCTCCTCCTTCCCGGCTCGCTCACCGCAAGAGATTTTTAAGCGGCAATTACCTCGTTCACTCCTGGGTTATAACAAAATCATGATAGGCATTCACCTCCTGGAAGCTGCACATGTGCTTGTTGACTAACATAAACGGATTCTATAGAGCGTGGGGAAACCAATATTCAAATGAGCCGTTCTCCTTTATGGGGATCCGCGAAAGAAGTGGTTGTTCGGCACTTCCGTCCATATAGTGCCTCAAACGGGGCCATCTGAAGACTTGCTGGTAAATGTTGGGGGAGGGTGTAAAAAAACTTGGCATACTGTAAGTCTGTCCCAGCTTCCACCGAAGTCTATGGCACAAGCCCTTAACATGTCTTCTAAGATCTAATTGACACTGCTCGTCTGACCATCGGGCCGTTTGCGGGTGGTATGCAGTACTGAAGCTTAACCGTGTACCCATCTCCTCTTGGAGTCTCTGCTAAAATTGGAGGTAAACTGATTCTCCTCTATCTGAACATGATCTGTGTGGCCACACCCATGCAGACATACGATTTGGGCCATACACAATTCTACCAACATACTACAGGAGTAGGTTGTCTTGACTAGTATAAAGTGGGCTACTTTAGTGAGTCACTCCACCACCACCCATATGGAGTTGTGGTGGCCATGGGCCCTGGGTACCTCACAGAAGACAATAAGGCTACTTGGATAGAGATGGGCCTGTCATGTAATTAGGGATACAAATAGGACTCGGCCATATGTTACCTTGCATGACAAGGGGAAAGGATACAGTCCTAGCTGGTTATGTTGTGTTCCTAAAAGGAAATCCCTTGGTTGAGTCCGACTGGGATTCCTACCTTGTAACCTTGTTTCCTCAGTATATAACGGGAAGCAAGGAGCCCCCTTGGATCGACATACACACAACCAACCTCAAAGGCAATACATAACAGCTGGAAGTAGGGTATTACCTCACCTTGAGGGCCTGAACCAGGATAAATCTGTCTCGTGTTCCTTTGCGATCCATCAAGTTTAGGTTTCACGGGCAGCCCTATATTATTATTGCCGATACAAATCATCGACAGTTGGCACGCCAGGTAGGGCTTTCATCGAGATCATCTTTGACAAGCCTAATGGATCCAACCACTGGAGTTGATGACATCAAGTTCTTCCCCGGGCAAGCGATCAGCTTCGGAAGCCTCGACTTCATCACCGACAATCTCGGCAACCTCACCTTGTCCGACTTGGTCTCGACCCGATCGGCTAGGAGCCAGGCCGACCCAGCGCCAGTTGGCTTACTCAACACGGCAGCAATTTTTGGCGACTTGCTACGACGATTTTCAAGATCTACAAGTCCAGGGACAACTCTTTTTTCCAATGTTCAACTCGGACACAGCCTTGAGTCGGTGAAGATCAGGCTGAGGGGAGAAGAGGTCATCAATCTCCTGTTCGGACTCGGCAATGCCATGGATATTTTCAATTTAGCTCTGATGCGACAAACTCAACCATCTAGAACTCGACTCGGATACAGCCCAGAGCCACTCGAGATTGGATCTAGGGAGGTTGGGGTCGTGATCACCCCCTAAACTACCTCGAATCCAACTCCCAGTCGGACAGCAGCTCAGGAAACTTTTCTCCACCACGCGAGGTATTCATGGCATCAAAGGGGTCAACCCCTGCGCAAGACGCGTGCCAACTACACTACCAGTAGGAGGAGGAAGCCCACCAACTGCGTGAGCAACAAGAGGAGGACGCACAACGCTTGCAAGCCGAGCGCGACGCCCACAATGACAATTTGCGCAAGACTGGGCGGATTGCCCAACAGGAGATCATCCAGACTAGAGTCCGCGACCATGATATTTTTGTGACACCACAACAGAACGTTGTGGCCGCTGCTACACTATCACAAGGATCAAGGTGATGATCACTGCTGCAGCGTGTCAACAGTAGCAGCATTCTAGAGATACATTCATACCATCCAACAAAACAGCCTCTAACGCTGCAACTTCATCTGCTTCAGTACGGCACCGAGCAGCTAGCTCCGGTCAGCACCACTCGGAGTCCCATCACATGTCACTCGGCAACCATAACAACGATCGACGATGATATCATCGTGATGAACGTTGGGATAACCACGACGCCCGGGGACGACTACGACGGGATTTCCGCCACGACATCAACGCCCGGAGCTGTGAACGCGAGGAGGATGAACGCTGCTATGCAGGCCATGGGCCCCGGGTACCTCATGACAAGCATATGGGCCACTCGGACAGAGGATGGGCCTACCCTTGTAATTAGAGATATGATAGAGCTCGACAGACTTAGCCTTGTACGATAAGGAATATACATCTAGTCGGTAGTTATATCTCTAAGAGGAGATCCCTTGGCCATAGTCTGGTTGGGACTCCTACTTTGTAACCCCGTCCCCCAGTATATAAGGGGAGGCAGGGCGCCCCCTGAGGGCAAGGCATCAGAAGTTCATCAGAACCACCACCATACATTCTCAAAGGAATACACCACAACTGGACGTAGGGTATTATCTCACATCGAGGGCCTGAACCAGTATAAACTCCCTGTGTTCCTTTGCAGTCCACTGAGTTTCGATCCAATGAGTAGCCCTATATTCATTTTGCTGGTGTAAAACATCAATAGTTGGCACGCCAGGTAGGGGCTTCGGTGATATCAACTTCAACAAGCTCGATGGATTCGACAACTGGAGTCGACGGCACCAATTTCTCTCCCGGAGATACGATCACATTCAGGAGCCTCGACTTCATCGCTGACCAGCTTGGCAACCTCACCTTGGCCGACTCAAACTAGATCCGATCGGCCGAGGAACCGGCCGACTCCGCGCCAGTCGGCCCACACGACGCTGCAGCAACCCTCGTTGATTTGCTACGGCAAGCTTCTACTTCCCCGGGTCTCGGGACAACTCTCTCCTTTGGCGTTCGGCTCGGACTCGGCCTTGAGCTGGCCCGGGTTAGGCTAGGAAGGGGAGAGATCGTCAATCTCCCATGCAGACTCGGCGACGCCGCGGATATCTACACCCCACGCGGTAAACCCGATTCTCTACGGTTCAGTTCGGACATGGCCCAGAGCCGTTCCAGATTGGATCTAGGGAGGTCGGAGTCGTCATCACCCCGATGAACTACTCAGATTCCGACTCCAAGTCCGACAACAGTTCGAACACCAGTTCGGACACCAATCTGGCAAGCTTCCTTCTGCCCCGAGAGATCTTCATGGCTTCAACCCCTCCATAGGAGGTGCACCAAGTACAAGAGCAGTAAGAAGAGGGGGCCCGCCGACTACGGCAACAAGAGGAGGCCAAGCGCGAGGCTCTCAATGACGAGCTACGCAGGCTGGGTGAACTGCTCAGCAACAAATCCTACAGACTAGAGTTGGCGCCACGACGTCTTTGTCACGCCACAACAGAACGTCGTGGCCCCTACAACCCTGCTGGACACACTCCAGCTCGGGCCTGATCATCAGGCCACCCCGACTATAGCAAGAATCAAGGCCATGATTACAGCTGCCGCATGTCAGCAGCACCAGCAGTCGGGTGATACACTTATATCGACCAACAGGTCGGGTTCTCCAACAGCAGTCTCGTCTGCATCAGCACGACGCCGGGCGGCCGGCTCAAGTCAGCCGCACACGGAGTCACTCCAAACATATCTTAGCAACACAAACAACAACAATCGGCGGTGTCCCCAGAATGATTGCCGGTTCAACCAAGATCTCCGAGTCCGTTTGCAACACGATCTCCGCCAAGACATCAACTCTCGGTGCCGCCAAGGCGAAGACAATGAGCACCGCCGATTAGAGGATGAGTACGAGCGCTTTGGTCTCCACCACGAGCGGTTCCACCGCCGCAGCCGAAGTCGGAGCCCTCATGCAAACGAAGGTGTACCTGCCTTCACCCAGGAGCTACAAGTGGTCGACTGGCCATCGGGCTTCAAGCCTACGGGAATCAAAAAATATGACGGCAAGGCCAACCTTGAGTCCTGGCTCACCGTATACACTCTGGCGATCCGAGCTGCCGGAGGTGACCATAAAGCCATGGCTAATGTCGATGTTTTACACCGGCAATATAACTATAGGGCTACTAGGCAAGGGGAAACTCGGTGGATTGCAAAGGAACACAGGAAAGTTTTATACTGGTTCAGGCCCTCGATGTGAGGTAATACCCTACGTCCAGTTGGGGTGGTATTCCTTTGAGGTGTTTGTCGATCGATGATCTTGTGTGTTGTTTGTCGTGCCCGCAGGGGGCGCCCTGCCTTCCCTTATATACTGGGGGGCTGGGGTACAGGATAGGAATCCCAGCCGAATACGGCCAAGGGATTTCCTTCTTAGAGATAGATCTTACCTGGCTAAGACTGTACATTCCTTATTATACAAGGCAAACCCTACCGGGTGCTATTATATCTCTAACTACAAGATTTGGCCCATCCTCTATCTGAGTGGCCCATATGCTTGTGATGAGGTACCCAGGGCCCATGGCCTCCACAGTAGCCCCTGAGACCTTCATAGTTGAGTCACAGCTGATGCCGAGTGATCGTCCTCCACGATGAAGATTGCCCGAGTGCATTGCTCCTGAGTACTCTTTGTTCGAGTGCTTCTTCTTCCTGAGTCCTGCTTCATGTCAGCTGGCAACGAGGCTATGAAGGGCTTCATATTGATGAATGAATAGTGTGCGCCGAATAGGCGCACCTATTAGGTGTAACCCCCGACTTTGTGCTTAATTGTGAAGACAATTAAACATAATGTCAAAGATCTTTAACCTTGCAGTCTTTCCCGAGTAGATTACCACTGGTATATGAGACTCTTCGGTATAATGTCAATCGGAATATGATTTATAGTCTTGCCGAGTAGCATGCCACTTGTATATGGGACTCTTCAGCTTCATGTCAGCTAGAATAGGGGGTTTATAGTCTTTTCCGAGTGGCGTCCCACTCGTAAATTAGACTCCTCAGCGTCATATCAGCTGGAAAAGATATTTATAGTCTCTCCCGAGTAGTGCACTACTCAGAAGTTAGACTCTTCAGCATCATATCAGCCGGAATAATGTTGCTCATGGCAACTGTTGGCCAAGCATGTAGGCCGAGTACCACTGGATGAAAATAAATCCGTTGCGTGGTCAGGTGTACTCGAGAAAGATACCTGCATCCCCAATTTTAATGAAGACCAGCTTATGATCCTTGTAAGGATATATCCTCGAGACCTGTGGATAAAACAGATACCCAAACATATATGTTTAGCAATAAGACTCTCATGAAGCATATCTGTTTACCTCATCGGTTCCTGTTGGTAACACCAGCACTGCGATTTTAACACAGCCTGCGAGCAGCCCATTATGAGCGTGCTACTGTAGAAACTCATATCTTGGTGGCCCAGTGCTGACTGTGTAGACCTAAGCCCATTTAGTCGGCACAGGCTCTATAAAAGATGGGGAGAGAGAAAAAGATTCCTTCATCTTCCCCAAATCGACCAATTGTTTCGTCTTTCGCCTCCGCGCCCAAATTTCGCCTTCCGCTTTGCTAGGGTTCACTGCTGCTCGCTGTTCCCCACTAGAACTCGGGCGATTCCGATCTTCTCTGTCTATTCCAAGCCACCAATCACATTTCCCCCAAACTTCTTAGCCCCCGACCATGTCGAAGGCTTCAGATTCTGCGGGTGCGTCAAAGAACGCCTGGCTGACTTCGAATTGTGGCACGGTGAAGCTAAAGCTGCTAGAGAATCAACTGAAGTTGCAAAGCCAGGAGGTGATTCATTAGCGGCCGGCTAAGGGTGAGTTGGTTCCAAATCCCCGATCCGGCAAAATCATAGTGTTTGCTTCTTTTTTTGACCGGGGTTTGTTCCTTCCCTCTTCAGCATTCTTCCGCCGCATCCTTGACTTCTACGGATTGGAGCTGGTGAATTTAAATCCCAACTCGATCCTTCAAATCTCCATATTCATGACTCTCTGCGAATGCTTTTTGGGTGTGGAACCCCACTTCAACTTCTTTAGGCATTTGTTCCACATTAAACCCCAACCCTCCAAGAGTAACATCCAAGTGATCGGGGGGCCTGGTCTTCAGTTGAGGAGCGAGAGGAAGAAAACATATATCGATCTCCCTTTGAAATCTTCCTTGAAAGGTTGGCACAAGGAGTGGTTCTATTGTTCAGATCTGACACCCTCCTTGCGTCCATTCACCGGCTCGCCACCAGTGGTTTCACCAAATTGGTCAGCAGACCCAACCTTTGAGGAGATGGGCCAAGTGCATCAATTGTTGGTGAAATTGGATAGCTTCAAGAAAGCTGGCCTGACCGGACCTTGGGTGGCCAGGCGTTTTCTGACTCGGTGCATCCAGCCACTGATGTTGAGAGGTGCGTTTGGCTGGGATTACCTGGGAAAATATGACCCTGACCGAGTCAGCTACGAATTGGCCAACGAGTAGAAAGTGACCGAAACCCTGTTTGGTCATTTCTCTAGCGGGGTGGTCGAGACCGAGGACGAGAAACGACACATCGCGTCTTATAGCCACAATCGGCCCCGTCCCCAGGTAACCCTCGCCTTTCTTCTGTAATGAATGCCAGTGGCCTTGTATATATGATTGCCTAGCATTGTGTGATGTACTTTGTTGAATCATCTATAGTGGTGCGAGGAGTTTGATGATGACTCCCACCCGTTATCGGCCTCCAAGTCGAAGAATAGGCCGAGGAGTCCTTCTGCTGCCCAACCCGACTCCAAGAGAGCGGGGAAAAGACCAGTTACATATCGGGGCAAGAAGTGATGAGGACATCACTCCTTTGGATGCACCCGCTGATCCTCCAACCATTATGCAAGGTCCAATGACCCGAGCTCGAATGCGACAATTAAATCTAGAGGTGAGCTCGTTCTTAAGCGATCCTTTTCATAGTTTTGAGAATAGATTGCTACCTAATGATATTATCTTGCTTAGGAACATTGGAGAGGATCATGAAGTACTTGGAGAGAGGTGTGGAGGCGGAGAAGAACCACAAGGACACCCAAGACAAGCCGGAGGCCCAGTCCAACTCGAGTTCGAGTCTGCCTCGGCCTTCAGGACCAGCCTGCAGTAAAACAGACGCCCAGGATGCATACAGACTCCGTTTTCGATGATCCACATATGCATGGAAAGATAATTTCATAAGCTAACCAATGGCTTTGGTTTGACGTCCAAATTCCACCATAGTAAACAGGAATTGTCGAAACAAGTCAGCGTCCAGAATCTGCCAGGGTGCTGCGTCACCGTCTTTTGGTCCGTTGGGCCGTGTATCATCTTAGAGCCCGTTAGAGGGCACGTCCAGGGGGTGTGACGATGCTTAGACTATATATTCAGTAGCCGCCGCCCACATTAGGGTTTGGGTTTTGCTTTAGATCAATCTGTCTTCGAACAGTCGCCGTCATCGGTTGTGAAACCCCAACTTCGAGTGCTTAATCATTCATCTGCAATTGTCACTTTAATTGAGTTGCGTACTTTCGGGTTCTTGCTTGTGTTTTTCGTTTCGTAGGCAGGGATTAGCCTTCTTGGTGAGGTCAACCGGATTTGTGACACGGTTGATAACCAGAGGAGTCATGGTGCTAAGGTTGCAGGGATCGGGTCTGTTGATCTGAAGCCGGATCGGTGTGTCGCGTTCCACGAAAACGATAGTTATCTCTACCTGACGGAAGATTGGGAACCCCCGTCCCCCATCAAGTGGTATCAGAGCTTCAGGTATACCGTCGGGTTCGCATCTTACCCATAGTTGAGTGTTTCGCCTTCGTCCCATAGTCCACTGCCATACTCGTTTTTCCTGTCCTACAACCATCCGCGCCATAGCCTTTGCATTTTTCAGTCTTAGAGTCCGTCGTGTTGAGTTTGTGTCCTAGGTCGAGGTCTTGTTGCTGGTTAGATTGTGTTCGAGTCCAGTTCATGTGTTTTTCCCCACCGTTTCTATCAAACCCTAGCCGCCGACGCCAACTTTCCATACTTTCTGTCCGTTTTGTCATCTAATTCGGAGTTCGTTCGTAAAACAGGCATAACTTTGGCATACGAACTCCGTTTTTAGCAAACCATATATGTTTCGGAATCAGAAAAAAATTTTGCATCCGTCTATGCCCCCTTCGGCAAGTTTGGCGATTTTATTTTGCTGTAAAACAGCCCGGAAGATCGTCTTTCCGAGCCCGCAAGCCTTTTTCCAATTTTGGGCGCATCTTCTGAAAACTCCACAGGCCATGTCTTTCACTTGTTTGAGCTCAAATTTTCTGTGGTTACTTCTTGTGTGCTCCTAAGGCAAAAAGAAATATCAAAAAAATAAAAAGAAAAAGTCAAATTTTCCCAAAAAAACAAAGACAGCCCAAAAAAGAGGAAAAAAGAGAGGGGCAAAAGAGGAACAATATTTAGAGGAGCACATAGAGAACACCCAGTTGAGCTGTGTTAGCGTGTGCTGTCTTGTGCCTTGATTCTGATACTCTTGCTGCTCATCATCCTTGTTTTCACCACCTTGTTTGTCACACACCTGTACTTGGAACACCTTTAGGCCAGCAACGAGAGCAGGTATTTGGGGCTATAATTCAACATTACTATCTGTTACTGACTTGTGTGCCACATATACATATTGTCTCTTTGTGTGCCTTCCAAGCTCCACATATTCTTCAGATTAGTACAGAAAAAGATCCTTGCAACCTCGGTGCCACGTCCTCATAGGTTTCACGAACCAGCCGCCGGTTGTACCATCCACTGCTTGTGTTGGTAAGAACTTGGTAAGAGCTCGGTAAGACGTGAGTGAGGGTGAGATTCCACCGACCCATAAATAGTTGATAGGGATTTTATTTGATAACTAACCATGCCAAACGACGAGCCTGCTTTGAAAAGTGACTTGCAGGACCTGAAGGAGCAGATGCTAGCAGAGGTGGCCAAGCTAACAGATGTAGTCAGAACAGCCATGAAGGACGTCAGCCATTGGCTTGAGAGCGTAGACAGGCGAGTGTCCACATTGGCCGGAAGGTTCAACAGCTTGAGGCCAACCATCCAAAGACCAACGATGACAACAAAGACGAGGACGATGACATGATCCTCGACGAGGGTGTTGTCTATGGTGACGATGGTCTAGTTGATGCGAGGGCGACACGCGAGAACAATCTGCGTCGAAGACTTCACCGCAATCGTATAGGTATGGGAGGTAATGGAAATCAGCGTAATCGTGGTAATGTTAATAATGATGATCCTTATGATAAAATAAAATTTACCATACCACCTTTTTATGAAAAATATGATGCTAAGGAATATCTTGATTGGGAGATGACCGTAGAACAAAATTTTGCTTCCCACCTTGTACCTGATCAACATAAGGTTAGACAAGCTACTAGTGAATTTAAAGATTTTGCTATAATCTGGTGGCAAGAACTAGCTACTTTGCATCTACAACCTGAGTCATGGGATAGGCTAAAAGAAGCAATGCGTGATTGCTTTATTCCTCCTTATAAACACGATTTGCGTAAGAAATTGCAGTGCTTAGACCAAGGAAATATGTCTATCCAGGAATATTATGCAGAGCTGCAAAAGGGCATGATATGTTGTGGGGTAGTAGAGGATCCGGAGGATAAAGTGTGTCGTTTTTATGGTGGTGTTGATTATAAAGAATTTACTACTACCAACCATTTGTTCCAGCTTGCTATGCTTGCAGAAAAAGAATTGCAGGGACGACAACAGCAAAGGAGCCAGAGCAGCAACTTCAGCAGCCCCTTCACGCCCAAGACGATGACGATGGCACCACCAACAAAACTGCTCCCTTCGTTGAGTGCTTGTCCTCCACCACCAGCGAGCACACGTTCTTCAGCTCCTTCACCTTCGGCCGCACGTACCATGGAATCTGGGAAGATTCGTTTGCAGGAGCCGGCCAAGAGTGCATCATCTGTGGCTTCCACCGGGCACTCTTCTTCCATTTAGTGCCACCGCTGCCATGGACTTGGTCACGTGTAGAAGGATTGTCCTAGCAAATGGGCATACATTGCTACAGAAGATGGAGGCTACATTAGCACGTCTGATGTAGAGGAAGATATTGTTGATGAAGCTGCCTCGGACAGTGATCATGGTGGAGATGGCCTTTCTTTGAGCATAGACGACGCAGGAAACCATCGAGCCATCATTGTACAGTGAGTTCTCAGTACACAGATGGAGGAAGCAGAAAAGCTGCAACACCACAACTTGTTTCAGATTTTATTCGTCATTAAAAATCGGCGTGTACGAGTCATCATTGACGGAGGAAGTTGCAACAACTTGGTGAGTTCTGATTTGGTCAAGAAGCTTGAATTGACCACGCGGCCACATCCACATCCGTACCATATTCAGTGGCTCAACGACTCGGGTAAGGCAAAGGTAACACAAGCAGCCCGGGTGCATTTTTCCCTTGGTACATACTCTGATTTTGTAGATTGTGATGTGGTATCGATGCAAACTTGTTCTCTCTTATTGGGTCATCCATGGGAATTTGATAATGATGCTACACACCATGGTAGAAGTAATAAATACACACTTATGCATAAGGGACAAAAAATTACTTTGCTACCTATGACCCCTGCACAAATTGTACAAGCTGATAGAGAGAGAGTTGCTAGTGAAACTAAACAAGTTGATGCTAAACCTGAAAAACAGCAAGCAATTAAATTGAAAAATCCTGTTATGCTTGCCACTAAAATTGATCTTGCAGAGATTAATGATGTGTGCTATGCTTTGATATGCAAAGATGCTTTATTTTCCACTGATGATATAGCTAGCACTTTGCCCCCTTCTGTCACTAACCTTTTGCAGGAATATAGTGATGTGTTTCCCACTGAGCTACCTCCAGGACTTCCACCCATTCGAGGGATTGAGCACCAGATTGACTTGATTCCTGGAGCGAGTCTGCCAAATCGAGCTGCCTACAGAGCCAACCCCGAGGAGACTAAGGAGATTCAGCGCCAAGTCCAAGACCTTTTGGACCACGGGTATGTACGTGAGAGCCTTAGCCCTTGTGCTATCCCAGTTATTTTGGTTCCAAAAAAAGATGGCAGTTGGCGCATGTGTGTAGATTGTAGAGCCATTAACAATATCACAATAAGGTACCGTCATCCTATCCCTAGGCTAGACGACATGCTTGATGAGTTAAGTGGTTCTATAATTTTCTCTAAAGTAGACTTGAGAAGTGGATACCACCAAATAAGAATGAAATTAGGAGATAAATGGAAAATTGCTTTTAAAACCAAGTTCGGCTTATATGGGTGGTTAGTAATGCCTTTTGGTTTAACTAATGCACCTAGCACTTTCATGCGTTTAATGAATGAGGTTTTACGTCCTTTCATTGGAAAATTTGTGGTGGTTTATTTTGATGATATCTTGATATACAGCAAGTCTTTAATTGAACATCTTAATCATCTACGTGCTGTTTTTGATGCTTTGCGTGCTGCACGTTTATTTGGTAACCTCGAGAAGTGCACTTTTTGCACCAAACGAGTATCGTTTCTTGGCTATGTTGTGACCTCGCAGGGAATTGAGGTAGATGAAGCCAAGGTGCACGCTTTACAGAGCTGGCGAACGCCCACCACCGTGACACAAGTGCGGAGCTTTCATGGACTTGCAGGATTTTACCACTGCTTTGTGAAGGATTTCAGCACCATTGCAGCCCCATTGAACGAGTTGACAAAGAAGGGCTTGCGTTTCATTGGGGAGAAGAACAAGAGGCATTCTTTGCTGTCTTGAAGGACAAACTTACTCACGCGCCATTGCTATAACTTCCTGATTTTGGTAAGACTTTTGAGCTTGAATATGATGCTAGTGGGCTTGGCATTGGTGGCGTCCTGATGCAAGAAGGTAAACCCATTGCTTACTATAGTGAGAAATTAAATGGGCATATTCTCAATTATTCCACGTATGATAAAGAATTGTATGCTCTTGTTCGTTCATAAGAAACGTGGCAACATTATTTATGGCCTAAGGAATTTGTTATTCACTCTGATCATGAATCATTAAAACATATTATAAGTCAAAACAAACTGCATCGTAGACATGCTAAGTGGGTTGAATTTATTGAATCTTTTTCCTTATGTCACCAAACACAAGAAAGGGAAGGATAACATTATTGTTGATGCTTTGTCTAGACGATATACTATGCTGTCCCAACTTGATTGTCGTATATTTGGGCTTGAAACAATTAAAGAACAGTATGCTAATGAAGATGAATTTAAAGATGTGATGGCGAATTGTAAAGAGGGGCGTACATGGAACAAATATGTGATACATGATGGGTTTTTGTTTCGAGCTAACCACCTGTGCATTCCAGTTGGTTCCGTTCGTCTTTTATTGTTGCAGGAGGCACATCGAGGAGGATTGATGGGACATTTTGGTGCCAAGAAGACGGAGGAGGTGCTGGCCACCACTTCTTTTGGCCAAGGATGAGACGAGATGTAGAGTGGTTCGTGGCTCGGTGCGCCACGTGTCAAAAAGCTAAGTCGAGGTTGAACCCACATGGTTTGTATATGCCTCTTCCTATTCCTTCTACTCCTTGGGCTAATATATCTATGGACTTTGTTTTGGGATTGCCAAGGACTAAGAGGGGGAGGGATAGTATTTTTGTGGTGGTTGATCGTTTTTCTAAGATGGCACATTTTATTCCTTGTCATAAAAGCGATGATGTTGTTCATGTTGCTAACCTATTCTTTCAAGAAATCGTTCGCTTGCATGGTATGCCGTCTATTATTGTTTCAGATCACGATGCAAAATTCTTGAGTCATTTTTGGTGCACTTGTGGAATAAATTGGGGACAAAGTTGCTGTTTTCTATAACTTGTTATCCCCAAACCGATGGACAAACTAAGGTAGTGAATCGCACCTTGTCCACCATGTTGAGAGCAATCTTGAAGCGCAATTTGAAGGTGTGGGAAGAGTGTTTGCCGCACGTGGAGTTTGCATATAATAGGGCGGAACATTCCACCACCAAGGTAAGTCCGTTCCAGGTAGTGTATGGATTTAATCCCCGTGCTCTTATTGATCTTTTGCCTTTACCTACCACTGAGAGAATACATAATGATGCTAAAGAGCGTGCTGAGTTTATTCTTAAATTGCATGAAACCACTAAGGCAAATATTGAAAAGATGAATGCAAAGTATAGAATTGCTGGTAGTGAAGGTAGAAAGGAAGTTAAACTTGAACCGGGTGATTTGGTTTGGTTGCACTTGAGAAAAGATAGATTCCCAGAGTTGCATAAGTCTAAATTAATGCCAAGAGCTGCTGGTCCTTTTAAGATAATTGAGAAAATAAATGACAATGCATATAAACTTGAGTTGCCACCCGAGTTCGGGGTTAGTCCTACATTTAACATTGTAGACTTGAAGCCATACTTGGGAGAAGAAGATGAGTTTGAGTCGAGGACGACTCCAGTTCAAGAGGGGGAGGATGATGAGGACATCACTCCTTCGGATGCACCCTCTAATCCTCCAACCGTTATGCAAGGTCCAATAACCCGAGCTCGAATGCGACAATTAAATCTAGAGGTGAGCTTGTTCTTAAGCGATCCTTTTCATAGTTTTGAGAATAGATTGCTACCTAATGATGTTATCTTGCTTAGGAACATTGGAGAGGATCATGAAGTACTTGGAGAGAGGTGTGGAGGTGGAGAAGAACCGCAAGGACACCCAAGAAAAGCCGGAGGCCCAGTCCAACTCGAGTTCGAGTCTGCCTCGGCCTTCAGGACTAGCCTGCAGTAAAACGGACGCCCAGGATGCATACGGACTCTGTTTTCGACGATCCACATATGCATGGAAAGATAATTTCATAAGCTAACCAATGGCTTTGGTTTGATGTCCAAATTCCACCGGAGTAAACAGAAATCATTGAAACAAATCAGCATCCAGAATCTGCCAGGGTGCTGCATCACCGTCTTTTGGTCCGTTGGGCCGTGTATCGTCTTGGAGCCCGTTAGAGGGTGCATCCAGGGGGTGTGACAACCCTTAGACTATATATTCAGTAGCCGCTGCCCACATTAGGGTTTGGGTTTTGCTTTAGATCAATCTGTCTTCGAACAGTCGCCGTCATCGGTTGTGAAACCCCAACTTTGAGTGCTTGATCATTCATCTATAATTGTCACTTTAATTGAATTGCGTACTTTCGGGTTCTTGCTTGTGTTCTTCGTTTCGCAAGCAGGGATTAGCCTTCTTGGTGAGGTCAACTGAATTTGTGACACGGTTGATAACCAGAGGAGTCGTGGTGCTAAGGTTGCAGGGATCGGGTCTGTTGATCTGAAGCCGGATCACTGTGTCGCGTTCCACCAAAACGATAGTTATCTCTACCTGACGGAAGATCGGGAACCCCCGTCCCCCATCAAGAAGGCCGTGACGCCGAGTGCCACGGCAGGAAGCCTGAGGATAAGGGACACAGCCGGCGCAGCACCCAGGCCATCAAGTCCCAGACTGGGACCAGCACAGCTGAGCTCAACACGGTCGAGCCCGTCAAAGGTGCCACCGAGTACGCGGTCAGGGCAAGCACCGCCGAGTACCCAAGCGCCCGAGCCGGCCACACCGCAAATGAGGATGACTCGGGAGAGAACGCCACTGCCGACTACCGCACCGACTGGCTCGATAGCCGGTCGCAGCGTGCCGCCGGGGCCTGGATCACCCGGTGGGAAACTTAAGTTCTCCAAGAGGTGAGTTGTTTTGGATCTTCTAAATATTCTTGTCCGCTATAGCAGTGTTTTGATGTCTGACTTGTTATGTAGGAAACGCGTCGATATTGATCTTAAGGAGACCGCACCGGCCGCTCCGATCGTTGAGCCTGCCCCAGCTGAGCCGGTGCCCGCAAGCATACCTGCCGAGCCAGAGGCCGTCCCAGTCGCGGAGACTGAGATGGTCCCGACTGCAGGACCGTCGGCGCCGTCCGACCAAAGGGCGGTTGCTGAAGCTATCGACCCAGCCCCTGAGCCAACGCCTGCTGTTGAAGCCCTTGCCGGAGCTCCCGAGTCAGCTCTTGAGGCCGCAGGGGCCGCTGAGGTGAGGGCCAGGACTCCATCACTGCAATGGTCATTCTTGTCGTCATCATCGTCGCTGCCACCTGAATTGCCGAACCTCCCCAGGATTGAGGCGCCACTGTGTAAATTTGCCAGGACATTCCGGTGGACGGCGCCCAACGGGACCGTGAAAAGGTACAAACATGACGAGACCGCGGCGAAAAAGGAGCTTGAGAACTTGCTCCAGGCCACGATTACCGCCTCCCAGGGGATTCAGGTGTCGTCTTTGTTGTGCTGGAGTATTGATAATCTTCCTTGTGCAAGCGTTCTGTCAACTGATTCTGCTCCGACTTGCTTTTCTTAGAAACTCGTCGACCGCGCCGAGAAAATGAACAAGGTCTTGACTGAGGTCACCCCTCACCTCTAAGAATTGGACCAGCTTCGGGAGCTGAAGACCACATTGGAAGGGCGGGAGACTTGGCTGAGGGATGCCGTTGCTCAGCTCAGGACCGAAAAGTGGGACCAAGCCAAGAAGATCAGAGGTAAGTTCCCCGCATAGACCTTCCTGACCAAGCCCTTGTTGTGATTCCTCTAGCTATGTTGTCTCCCGACTGCCCAGTTGCGTCCTGACTGCCATGCCGAGTACTTGACTGTTTTGATGTGCAGCCCTCGAAGCCGAGTTGGAGGCCCGAACAGAGGAAAAAGTCCGGCTAGAGGAGGCCGAGAGAGCCAGGGCCGAGCTTGAAAGAAGCGAGGCCAATCTGACAAAGGCCAATGCTGAGCTCGAGCAAGAGAAGGCCGATCTGAAGAAGGCCACCGCCAAGCTCGAAGACGAAAAAGACGAACTGGAGAAGGCCGCAGCCAAGTGGGAGGCCGACTATAAAAGTAAGCCTCCGCCCTGACAGTGACTTTAACCAATCCATTTATTGCTCCGTTTGCCGTTTTGCCTAACGAGTTTACTCGTCGATGAACTTGGGCAGCTGCAAGAGTCAATTCCCAGGCCCAGTTTAAGGCTTACAGAGAGGAGATAAGACTTGTCTGGTGGTCACGAGAGGCCGTCGTCGAGTCGGTGAAAGGGCTCCTTGACCTTATAGACCCTTGCCCCGTGGGAACTAGCTGCACCAGGATCCCCCAGGTAGAGGCGCGCCTTGAAGATGCACCGAGTGCCCTGAAGAGGTACTCGGATGAGCGTGTTATTGCCGGCGTGGCCTAGACCTTGGCAATGACCAAATCCATCTACCCAAGGGCAGACATTGAAGCCATCGGGGAGGGGTTCGTCGAGGAGATGACACCTGAGGAGGCTCTGGAGCTGATAGCCGGGGCAAGGCCGACTGTGGAGATAATCACCCGAGACCTGGGTCTGTGAGAGCAATATATTCTGTAGTCGGTATGCAGAAACTTTTGTAAGTACATGTGTAAATATATGTGCAGTGCCTCCAAGCCCTAAGTTGTTACTCAGTTGTCATTAGATTTACCCGACTATATGGTCTACGCCGAGTTAGTCTATAGGAACTTAGTAAAAATCGTTCACCAGGAAGCTGTACTCAGGCAAACGTAATAAAGTCATAGTAAAACTTCATAACTTAAGTAACGCAGGCTCGTATATTATTGACAAAGCACATATGATACATGCAGCCCCTGACTCACTACTTGATTGGGACAAGTGGCGTAGTGAGTCGAGAACTGTACACATGAAAAAAATGTTAAAACTCAGGTATAGAAAGGACGTAGCTGTTCTATATTCCATGAGTTGCTGACAGGGGCATCGTCTTTGGTCTTTAGTCGGTAGGCGCCTGGCCGCGTGACCTCGGCTATAATGAACGGCCCTTCCCATATTGGGGATAATTTGTGCCTGTCTTTGGTGGTTTGTATTTTCCTCAGGACGAGGTCCCCGACCAAAAAGGCGCGGCCACGGACATTGCGATTGTGGTAGCGATGCAGGCTATGTAGATACCTTGCCAACAGGATTGTTGCGATGTCCCTCGCTTCTTCCAGCTGATCTAATTCGACTAGTCGGGTATTATTGGAGATGTCTTCTGAGTAAGCCCGAACTTGTGGAGAGCCGAACTGTAACTCGGTAGGTAGCATAGCCTCGGCACCGTAGACCAGGAAGAAAGGGGATTTCCCTGTTGCCCGACTAACCGTGGTTCTAAGAGACCAGAGAACAGATGGGAGTTCTTGTACCCACTGGCCCGCATATGGTTGTAGTCGGTCGAATATCCTAGCCTTGATACCTTGTAAGACCATACCATTGGCTCGTTCAACCTGTTCGTTGCTCCGTGGGTGTGCCACAGATGCATAGCAGATCTTGATGCTGAAATCTTCACAGAAGTCTTGGAATACACCACCCGTGAATTGAGTACCGTTGTCGGTGATGATACGGTTAGGGACCCCGAATCGGTATAGTATACTCATGATGAAGTCCTTTGCTCGTGCCGCTGTTATTGTTGCAACGGGTTTAGCCTCAATCCACTTGGTGAACTTGTCAACTGGGACGAATAGATGTGTGAACCCTCCTAGCACTTTCTTGAAAGGCCCAACCATGTCAAGCCCCCATACTGCGAATGGCCAGGAGATAGGTATTGTTTGGAGTTCTTGGGCTGGGAGATTGGTTTGTCGTGCGTAGAACTGGCAGCCTTTGCAGAATGTCCTTGGCGTCTGTTACTGCTGTTGGCCAGAAAAATCCCTGCTGGTAAGCCTTTCCGACTAACATCCTGGATGCGGCGTGGTTGCCACATATGCCTGAGTGAATTGACTGCAGAATCTGCTTGCCCTCCTCGGTGGTGACGCAGCGCATGAGGACACCGGATGCTCTTCTTCGATACAGGTCTTCTCCGACTAGCAGGAAGCTCTTGCTTCGACGTTTGACTTGCTCGGCCTGACTACGATCGTCTGGGAGTTCATCGTCCAGGAAGAATTTGATAACAGGAGTCCGCCAGTCTTGACATATGTGCAGCACCTCTTCTGTAGCAAGGGTAGGTTCGTCTCCCGACTACTCCGGCGCTGGTTTCTTCTTGACTGATGGCTCCATGAGTTGCTCGACAAAGATTCCAGTCGGGACCGCTTCTCACTTGGATCCCATGTTTGCCAGTTCGTTTGCAGCATCATTGTATTGTCGTAGGACATGTGTTATCTCTAGCCCGTTGAACTTGTTCTCCAGCTTGCAGACCTCCTGACAGTATGCTGCCATGGTGTCGTTGAGACATGTCCAGTCCTTCGTGACTTGGTTCACCATGAGTTGAGAGTCCCCGCGCACAACCAGTCTGCGAATGCCGAGTGATATAGCAATACGGAGCCCGTGGATAAGTGCCTCGTACTTGGCGACATTGTGGGAAGCCAGGAAGTGGATCTGTAAAACGTACTTGAGTTTTTCGCCGGTGGGCGACGTCAGTACGATGCCTGCCCCGGCGCTGCCGATCCGTAGAGAACCGTCGAAGTACATTGTCCAGTACTCTAGCTTTTCTGTTGATGTAGGTAGGTGAACTTCTGTCCACTCGGCGACGAAATCGGCTAGAGCTTGTGATTTGATTGCTGTCCGTGGCTGAAAGGTGATGTCGAACACCATCAACTTGAGTGCCCATTTAGTGATTCGGTCGGTGGCCTCGCGGTTGTGTAGGATGTCCCTGAGTGGAAACGATGTGGCCACCGTGACATGATGTGCTTGAAAATAATGCACCAGCTTCCGGACAGTGATGAGTAGGCCGTAAAGTAGCTTTTGGACCTGTGGATATCTCATTTTTGAGTCGGCAAGGACCTTGCTAACAAAGTAAACCGGCCATTGTATTTTTTGGATGTGACCCGATTCGGATCGCTCAACCACCAGCACCGTGCTGACTACCTGAGTAGTTGCCGCCAGATATAGCATTAGCGGTTCTTGGGGCATGGGTGACGCCAACACGGGGGGTGTGAGAAATTTCTTGAAGTCTTCGAAGGCTTGATGGGCTTCGGGAGTCCAATGGAAGTCGTATGCTTTCTTTAACAATTTGAAAAAGGGCATACCCCGTTCGCCCAGTCGGGAAATAAACCGGCTGAGTGCCGCCATGCAGCCTGTCAGCTTCTGGACGTTCTTCTGGTTAGTCGGGGGAGCCATGTTCATTATTGTGTTGACTTTCTCAGGGTTGGCTTCGATGCCGCGATGCGAGACGATGAAGCCGAGTAGCTTGCCGGATGGCACACCGAAGGTGCATTTTTCCGGGTTCAACTTCATCTTGAATCTTCGAAGATTGAGGAAGGTTTCTTCCAGGTCAGCAATGAGGTCTTCGTTGGACTTAGTCTTGATCACCACGTCATTGATGTAGGCTTCCACGTTGCACCCGATCTGAGTGTGTAGACACCGTTGAATTGCCCGTTGATACATTGCTCCAGCATTTTTCAAACCGAACGGCATGGTGATGTAGCAATACGCTCCAAACGGTGTGATAAAAGATGTCTTGAGACAGTCCTCCTCTTTCAAGCTGATTTGGTGGTATCCCGAGTAACAATCGAGAAAGCTGAGAAGATCGCACCCTGCAGTTGAGTCCACCACCTGGTCTATTCTTGGTAAACCAAACGGGTCCTTGGGGCATGCTTTGTTGAGATCGGTGTAGTCAACGCACATGCGCCATTTACCGTTTTTCTTCCAGACCAGAACTGGGTTTGCCAGCCAATCTGGGTGATAGACCTCTTTGATGAACCCGGCTGCGAGAAGCTTTGTTATCTCCTCCCAGATAGCATCCTTTCGGTCTTGAGCGAAGCGGCGCAGCCGTTGTTTGACTGGCTTGGCGTCTGTCTTCACGTTTAGGGCGTGCTCGATCACCTCCCTTGGTACGCCCGGCATGTCGGACGGTTTCCACGTGAAGGTATCCTTGTTGGCTTGGAGGAAGGTGACGAGCGCGTCTTCCTATTTGGGGTCGAGTACGGTCCCGATTAGAGTAGTCTTGGAGGGGTCGGATGGGTCCAGGGGGATCTTCTTGTGTCCGAGTCCGTTGAAATTCCTGACTTCCTTGCTTTCTTGGCCGGAACTAGATCTTGCTCGACTTCTGCTGTGACGGCTTGCCGGATGTTGTCGGGCCCGACTGCTGCCTCTTGTGATTGAGCCAATTCGCAACTCTCCTTGTCGCAGGTGA
This sequence comes from Oryza meyeriana var. granulata, assembly GCA_003991445.1. NCBI lineage: Eukaryota > Viridiplantae > Streptophyta > Magnoliopsida > Poales > Poaceae > Oryza > Oryza meyeriana. The sequence continues at coordinate 23,873 of RYFJ01002482.1, forward strand.
AGGCTTGCTTGACATCGTTGTGTAGGGAGAGGACTCCTGCTGGCCCTGGCATCTTGAGCACCATGTATGTATAGTGCGGTACCGCCATGAATCTGGCGAGCGCCGGTCGTCCGAGTATGGCGTGGTAAGCAGTCTTGAAGTCGGCGACCTCAAAGCAGATATTTTCTGTGCGGCAGTTATCCCGTGTGCTGAAGGTTACCGGCAAAGTAATCTGCCCGAGTGGTGTTGAAGAGAGGTCGGGAATTATCACTTGGAAGGGCACCGTACTCAGCCACAGATTTGAACGAGGAATCTTCATCTCATCCAGAGTCTTGGCGAATAGGATGTTGAGCGCGCTGCCTTCGTCAATAAGCACCTTTTTCAACTTGATATTCTTGACAACCGGGTCCAGGACGAGTGGATAGCATCCCGGGTGTGAGATCCGATCTGGGTGATCTGCACGATTGAATGTAATGGCCATCTCTGACCAGCGTAGGTACTAGGGGGTGTCCGCCATAGAGACCGTGTTAACATCGCGTGCAGATAGTTTCTGTTTTCGCTTGGACTCGTACACGAGCGGTCCTCCGAATATGTGTTGAGCTCGGCCTGAGGGTCTTGAAAATCGTCGGCCGGGCCTGAGTCTGGCTTGTCCTTGTCCTTGTCAGTGCCAGACGATGAAGCCTGCTCGGAGGCAAACTTCTTAAGCATGTAGCAGTCTTTGGCCACGTGCTTGCCTATGGGGTGGAAGGGGCATGGCCCGCTCATGACTTTCTAGTAGTTGTTATTCCGCTGGGGCCACGACCGAGTACGCTCCATGTTGCCTACCTTGTTGTCCGACTTCTGCTTGCGGCTGCCGGTCTTGTTTTGAGATGGCTCGTCAGCTTTCGCTTTTTGTTCTTTCTGTTGGGACTCCTTCTTCTCGTCGAGGGCCTCTGCGACCGCTTCAGTCGAGTCGGCGTACTTGTTCGCCATGTCAAAAAGAGCCCGGATAGAGGATGGTGGCTTCCGAGTGAATTTCGCGATAAACGGGGCGTCCTTTACTCCCTTGCGGAAGGCGGCGATGACGGCCTCGTCTCTGATCATTGGGATCTTGTTGCGCTTCTCGAAGAATCTTTTGATGAAATCATGTAGAGACTTGTTCTTCTTCTGATGTAGTTGATACAAATCGTGCTCAGAAGATGGCCTCTCGTAGGTTCCCTGAAAATTGGTGATGAACCACTCCCTGAGTTCTCCCCAGGAACCGATCGACCGCTTTGGGAGCCCTGTCAGCCATGTCCTTGCCAAGTTTGGCTAGCATGATTGGGAGGTAGTTAGCCATGGCTTTGTGGTCGCCCCTAGCAACTCGAACTACCAGGGTATATACGGTGAGCCAGGACTCGAGATTTGTTTTGCCGTCATACTTTTCAATTCCTATGGGCTTAAAGCCAGTCGGCCAGTCAACGTCCTGTAGCTCCCTGGTGAAGGCTGGAATGCCTTCATCTTCATGAGGGCTCGGGCTCCAACCATGGCGGTTAAACCGCTCGTGATGGAGACCGAAGAGCTCGTTTTCGTCCTCCAGTCGGTGGCGCTCGTCCTCTTGTCGTTCGTGGCGCCGGGTGTTGATGGTGTGGTGGAGGTCATGTTGTAGGCATTCTCAGAGATCTTGGTTGGGCCGGTGGTCATACTAGTGTCGCCGCCGATTGTCGTTGTTGGTATTGCCGAGTGAGGTTTGCCTTGACTCCTTGCGTGGCCGACTTGAGCCGGCCGCTTGGCACCGTGCTGATGTAGATGAACCCGCCGCTGGAGATCCCAACCGGTTAGTCGGTATTATGGTGTCACCCGACTGCTGTTGTTGTTGTTGGCAGGCAGCAGCCGTAATCATCGCCTTGATCTTGGTGATAGTTGGGGTGGCCTGGTGATCAGGCCTGAGCTGGAGCATGTCCAGCAAGGTTGCAGCGGCCATGACATTCTGTTGTGGCGTGACGAAGACATCGTGACCGCCGACTTTAGTCTGGAGAATCTGCTGCTGAGCTGCTCGCCCAGCCATGCGTCGCCCATCATTGCGAGCCTCGCGGTCAGCCTCCTCCTGTTGTCGTAGTCGGCGCGCTTCCTCCTGTTGCTCCTCTTGTAGTTGGCGCACCTCGGGTGGTGGTGTTGAAGCCATGAAGATCTCGCGGGGGAGGAGAAAACTCGCTAGACTGGAGTCCGAACTGGCGTTTGAACCGTTATCCGACTTGGAGTGGGACTCCGAGTAGTTTATCGGAGTAAGAACGACTCCGACCTCTCTAGATCCAATCTGAAATGGCGCTTGGCCGTGTCCAAACTGAATCACAGGAGATCGGGTCTGCTGCACGGGATGTAGATCCACAGAGTCACCGAATCCGTGCAGGAGATTGACGATCTCTCCCATTCTTGGCCCAACCCGGGCTGGCTCAAGGCCTAGCGCAAGTCGGACGCCGAAGGAAAGAGTTGTCCCAATGCTTGGCGAAGTGAAGGACTGCCGCAGTAGGTTGTTGAAGGAGATTGTGGCATCTTGTGGGCCGACTGGCGCAACGTCGGCTAGCTCCTCGGCCGGTTGGATTGGATTTGCTTCGTCCAAGGTAAGGTTGCCGATCTGGTCGGCAATGAAATTGAGGCTTCTGAAAGAAATTATGTCTCTAGGGGAGAACTTGTCACCGTCGATTCTGGTTGCTGGATCCATCGAGCTTGTAGATGTGAAACTCGTCGGAGAACCTACCTGGCGCGCCAACTGTCGATGTTTTACACCGGCAATATAACTATAGGGCTACTCGGCAAGGGGAAACTTGGTGGATTGCAAAGGAACACAGGAAAGTTTTATACTGGTTTAGGCCCTCAATGTGAGATAATACCCTACGTCTAGTTGGGGTGGTATTCCTTTGAGGTGTTTGGCGATCGATGATTTTGTGTGTTGTTTGTCGTGCCCGCAGGGGGCGTCCTGCCTCCCCTTATATACTGGGGGGCTGGGGTATAGGATAGGAATCCTAGCCGGATACGGCCAAGGGATTTCCTTCTTAGAGATAGATCTTACCCGGCTAAGACTGTACATTTCTTATTACACAAGGCAAAGCCTACCGGGTGCTATTATATCTCTAACTACAAGATTCGGCCCATCCTCTATCCGAGTGGCCCATATGCTTGTGATGAGGTACCTGGGGCCCATGGCCTCCACAGCTAACTAACTCCTGGTCACCCTAGCCGACTCGGCAAGGACATGGCTCATAGGGCTCCCAAAGTGGTCAATCAGTTCCTAGGGAGAACTCTAGGAACGGTTCATCGCCAATTTTCAGGGGACTTACGAGAGGCCGTCTTCTGAGCACGATCTCTATTTGTTGTGCCAGAGGAAGAACGAGTCTCTTCGTGAGTTCATCAAAAGGTTCTCCAAAAGCGCAACTCGATCCCAATGATCAAGGACGAGGTCGTCATACGCAAGGGAGTCAAGGACGCCCCGTTCATCGCGAAATTCACTCGAAAGCCTCCAACCTCTGTCAGGGCTCTCTTCAATATGGCGAATAAGTATGCTGACTCGGCCGAGGCGGTCGCTGAGGCCCTCGATGAAAAGAAAGAGTCCTGGCAGAAGGACCAAAAGGCTAAAGCCGATAATGAGCTGTCACAGAACAAATCTGGCAGCTGCAAGCGGAAGTCGGAAAACGTGGTGGCCAACATGGAGCGGACTCGGTCGCGACGCCCAAGGAACAATGAGTACCAGAAGGTTATGAACAGGCCTTGCCCCTTCCATCCCAAGGGTAAACACGTGGCCAAGGACTGCTTCATGCTCAAGAAGTTTGCATCCGAGCAAGCTTCATCATCTGGCGCCGACAAGGACAAGGACAAGCCAGATTCGGGCCCGGCCGATGATTATCAAGATCCCCAGGCCGAGCTCAACCATATCTTCGAAGGGCTGTTTGCATACAAGTCCAAGCAAAAGCAGAAGCTAACAGCATGCGACATCAACGCGGTCTCTATAGTAGATGCCCCGCAGTATTTGCGCTGGTTAGAGATGCCCATCATATTCGACCGCGCAGACCATCCAGATCGGGTTTCACACTCGGGACGCTACCCACTCGTCCTGGGCCCGGTCGTCAAAAATATCAAGTTGAAGAAGGTTCTCATTGACGGAGGAAGCGCGCTTAACATCCTCTTCGCCATGACCATGGATGAGATGAAGATCCGTCGTTCAAAGCTGCGGCCAAGTACGACGCCCTTCCACGGGATCATTCCTGGCCTGTCTTCAACACCCATCGGGCAGATAACTTTGCCGGTCACCATCGGCACGCGGGATAACTTCTTGCTGACACTGAAAATCACCGGCAACGTTGAGAACGAGCCGATGATCTGGTTCTGTGCACTAGACATGCGAAGGCTTGGGAGATCTGCTTAGCTCTAGTGCAGGTCCTAAATTGTTGAGGTTCGTAGGCGTGCCAGTCAATTTGACCCCGCAATTGACAAGGAGATAGAAAATATTAGATCAGGGATCCAATCGGCCAACCAGCCGATGCAGACTTCCTCCAGCCGATTGCCGATAGTACTTGTACATTGGCTAGAAGCCGATGATGATATAAGCAAATAATAAGTCAGCCGACTGCCGAAAAAAACACTTGGACATCGGCTAGAAGCCGATGATAGAGTAGATAAGCAGAATAATAATCAAGACAATGCAGTCGGCTTTATCTAGTAAAAGATAACTTATCGGCTAGGCACTCCGATAGAACATTGCATAGACACCCATCGGCTTAACAAGGATAAATCTATCGCTATTAATCTAGTAGGTCAAACTTAATTGATGCAGCACAGATTAATAATGATAAAAGAACTTCGATGAGCCGATAGATCTAATGCAATTGTGATGTACTGTATGATAACTTATCGGCTATACATCCTGATAAGACGCTTGCATAAAATCTATCAACCTAGCAGGAATAACTTATCGCAGGCAGTTTAGTAGGTCGGACCCAACCGATGCAGCACAAACTGATGATAAATTACACCTAGTAAGCTGATAAAATCTATGCACGCGTGATGTGATATACCTACTCGGCCTAAGAGATCAAACTTAACTGATGCAGCCGTAGACAGAGCAGATATATCGTGGTAAGCCGACTACCGTAGGTCAGCTAGAATATCGGACCTAACTGAGGAAGTCCTAGCCGATAAGGTAGTCGGGGTAACGAGACTTACCCTCTCGCAGGAGTTTGGACCTAACCGATGCAGCCCGGCTCGAGAAGCAAGAACCCATCCCAAAAAGGGTGGCGATGTGCCGAAGTTGTATTGATCTGTGAGATAGTTTACATGGTCCCCGGGCATACGTATTTATACCCTGAGTTGATACAGTCCTGATCGGATATGAAACAGGAGTTTCCTAACTATAAAAGGAAAAACAACAAGCCCTGATTGGACACGAGATCAGGTTTCCTAAAAATTATTATCCCTGCCTAATTTATAGATAAAATAGTTAACCGCCATGCTGTGGTCTTCACGATTTCTTCCTAAATTCGGGTTCTTTTGGATTAACTTCCATCGGCTGATATAGCCTGTTTCCTTAACTGAACATGATAACGAACCGTACCAAATTTTGGCGTTAACACTTCCGCACAGAAAATATCTGCTTTGAGGTCGCCGACTTCGAGACTACGTACCACGCGATACTCGGACGGCCGGCGCTCGCCAAATTCGTGGCTATACCGCACTATACCTACATGGTGCTCAAGATGCCTGGGCCAGCCGGAGTTCTCTCCCTTCGCAACGATGTCAAGCAAGCCTTCTCCTACGACAAAGAGAGCTGTGAGTTGGCTCAGTCTCAAGAAGCGGCAGTCGGACGCGACAGCATTCGACAAGCCGCCACCATAGAAGTTGAGGACAACCAAGTTCCGGCGAGAAAAGCAACAAAGTCAAGAATTTCAGCGGACTCTGACACGAAGAAGATCCCCCTGGACCCTTCCGACCCCTCCAAGACCGCTCTAGTCAGGAACCCGGACTCGACCCCAAATAGGAATACGTGCTCGTGACCTTCCTCTAGGCAAACAAGGACATCTTCGCCTGGAAACCTTCCAACATGCCCGGGGTACCAAGGGAGGTGATCAAGCACACCCTAAATGTCAAGACAAATGCCAAGCCAGTCAAGCAACAGCTACGGCGCTTTGCCTAGGACCGAAAAGATGCTATTCGGGAGGAGATAACCAAGCTCCTCGTAGCCAGGTTCATCAAAGAGGTCTATCACCCGGATTGGCTGGCAAACCCAGTCCTGGTTCAGAAGAAAAATGGTAAATGGCGCATGTGCATCGACTACACTGATTTAAACAAGGCGTGCCCCAAAGATCCATTTGGTCTATCGAGAATAGATCAAGTGGTGGATTCAACCGCGAGGTGCGAACTTCTCAGCTCTCTCAACTGCTACTCGGGACACCACCAAATCAGCCTGAAAGAGGAGGACTGCCTAAAGACATCTTTCATCATGCCGTTTTGAGCATACTGCTACATCACCATGTCGTTCGGTTTGAAAAACGCTGGAGCAACATATCAACGAGCAATTCAGTGGTGTCTACACACTCAGATCGGGTGCAATGTGGAGGCATATGTCGATGACGTGGTGATCAAGACAAAGTCCAAAGAAGACCTCATCGCAGACTTGGAGGAAACCTTCCAAAATCTTCGAAGATTCAAGATGAAGTTGAACCCGGAAAAGTGCGCCTTTGGTGTGCCATCCGGCAAGCTAATCAGCTTCATCGTATCGCGTCGCGGCATCAAGGCTAATCTAGAGAAAATCAACGCAATCATGAACACGGCGCCCCCGACTAGCCAGAAGGACGTCCAGAAGCTGACAGGCTGCATGGCGGCACTCAGCCGACTTATCTCCCGACTAGGCAAGCGGGGCATGCCCTTCTTCAAACTACTGAAGAAAGCAGATAATTTTCAATGGACTCCCGAAGCCCAGCAAGCCTTCGAAGACTTCAAGAAATTTCTCACATCACCACCAGTGTTGGCATCGCCTATGCCTAAAGAGCCATTAATGCTGTATCTGGCGGCAGCCACTCAGGTAGTCAGCACGTGTTGACACCGAAAATCACCAGCAGCGTCGAGAATGAGCCGTTGATCTGGTTCGATGCACTAGACACGCGAAGGCCTGGGAGATCTGCTTAGCTCCAGTGCAGGTCCTAAGTTTGAGGTTCGTGGGTGTGCCAGTCAATTTGACCTAGCAATTGACAAGGAGATAGAAAAGTTAGATCATTGATCCAATCAGCCAACCAACCGATACAGACTTTCTCTAGCCGATTGCCGATAGTACTTGTACATCGGCTAGAAGCCAATGATGATATAAGTAAACAATAAGCCAACCGACTGCCGAAAAAACACTTGGACATCGGCTAGAAGACGATGATAGAGTAGATAAGCAGAATAATATTCAAGACAATACAGTCGGCTTTATCTATTGAAAGATAACTTATCGGTTAGGCACTCCGATAAAACATCGCATAAACACCCATCGGCTTAACAAGGATAAATCTATCATTATCAATCTAGTAGGTCAAACTTAACTGATGCAGCACAGATTAATAATGATAAAAGAACCTCAATGAGCCGATAGATCTAATGCAATCGTGATGAACTATATGATAACTTATTGGCTATACATCCCGATAAGACGCTTGCATAAAATCTATCAACCTATCAGGAATAACTTATCACGAGCAGTTTAGTAGCGGACCTAACCGATGCAGCACAAACTGACGATAAATTACACCTAGTAAGCTGATAAAAACTATGCACACGTGATATGATATATCAACTTGGCCTAAGAGATCAAACATAACTGGTGCAGCCATAGACAGAACAGATATATCGTGGTAAACCGACTACTGTAGATCAGCTAGAATATCGGACCTAACCGAGGAAGTCCTAGCCAATAAGGTAGTCGGGGTGACGAGACTTACCCTCTCGCAGGAGTTCGGACCTAACCGATGCAGCCCAGCTCGAGAAGCAAGAACCCGTCGAAAAGGGTGGCGATGCGCTGAATTTGTATTGATCTAAGAGATAGTTTACAAGGTACCCGGGCATACGTATTTATACCCTGAGTTGATATAGTCGTGATCGGATACGAAACAGGAGTTTCCTAACTATAAAAGGAAAAACAACAAGCCCTGATCGGGCACTAGATCAAGTTTCCTAAAAATTATTAAAGCTACCTAATTTATAGATAAAATTGTTAACTGCCACACTGTGGTCTTCACGATTCCTTCTTGAATTCAGCTTCTTCTGGATTAGCTTCCATCGGCTGATATAGCCTCTTTCCTGAACCGAACCTGATAACGAACCGTACCAAATTTTGGCGTTAACACATGCCGCCAATTTTGGAGTTTGTTATCAAACTTCGAAATTCTTCTTTTTGGGCCTCAACATTCCTTCCTGGCTTCTTGAAATCGGCTTTCATGAGCCGATACCTTCTATACTCGGTGTGCTAGGCTCTCAGTCTTGTGATGAAAATCTTTCCTTGATCGGAGCCAACAAACCTTGGAATGCTAACTCGGCCAACTGTGCATCATCTAGACTTAAACTATAACATCAGCTTCTAACATCACGAAACCGCTGGATATATTTTGCGACTGATTCATCCAGTTTCTGTATTCCGATTGTTGACGCCAAAAATCGCCAGGGGCCGACGACCTAGTTCGGCGCGCCTAGACACACGAAGGCCTGGGAGATTTGCTTCACTCCAGTGCAGGTCCTAAAATCTTGAGGTTCATAGGCATGCCAGTCAATTTGACCCTGCAATTGACAAGGAGATAGAAAATATTAGATCAATGAGCCAATAGACTGGAAGCCGATCTGGACTCGTCTCATCGGCCGATGGCCGATATAAACTGTAGCACTTATACACTGACTGGAAACCGATGATGGCATGAACAGTAACTAATAATGATAAGTAAATACCAAACTAGCCGATCGCCGAAGGAATACTTGAAAATCGGCTGTAAACTAATAAAATAAATAGACAGAATGCATAAATAAATAGATTGAATAAACTTCAGCCGATTGCAATAGTAATTGCTATCGCCGCCCCAAAGGTGCTGCCCGCGCCCGTGCCCGGGCCCTTGCTCATGCCCGCGCCCGGATCCTCACCTGCTGTCCGTGCCCGTGCCCGGGCCCTTGCTCGTGCCCACGCCCAGATCCTCGCCTGCTGTCCGTGTCCGTGCCCGGGTCCTTGCCTGTGCCTGCGCTCGGGTCCTTGCATGTTGTTCGTGCCCGAGTCCTCGCTTGTGCTCGTGCCCGGGTCCTCGCCACAGGGAAAAACCGAGATATGCAATTTCGTGCCACCCCGACTTGGCAGCGATTTTCTAAACATGTTTATGACAAATTGGCTGAATATAAAGATAACTTATCGGCTAAACACTCCGATAAAACATCGCATTAAACCCATCGTCTTATTAAGAGTAAAGTTATTACCAACAGTCTAGTAGATCGGACCCAACCGTTGCAGCACAGACTGATGATGATAACAAAACCTCGATGGGCGATAGATCTAATGCGATCGTGATGTAAAATATGATAACTTATCGGCTATATATCCTGATAAGACGCTTGCACAAAAAATATCAACCCAGCAGGAACGATTTATCACTGGCAGTTTAGTAGGTCGGACCCAACCGATGCAGCACAAACTGATGATAAATCGCTCCCAGTAAGCCGATACGATCTGCGCACGCATGATGTGATATACCTAATCGATCTATGAGATCAAACTAAACTGATGCAGCCATAGACAAAATAGATATATCGTGGTAAGCTGTCCACCGTGAACCGACTAGAATATCGGACATAACCGAGGAAGTCCTAGCCAATGCGGTGGCCGGGGTGACGAGACTTACCCTCTCGTAGGAGGTCGAACTTAACCGATGCAGCCTGGCTCGAGAAGCAAGAACCCGTCGAAGGGGTGGCGATGCGCCGAAATTGTATTGATCTGATTGATGTAGATAGATTACAAAGCACCCGGGCATACGTATTTATACCCCGAGTTGATACAAGTCCTTATTGGACACGGTACACGATTTCCTAATTACAGAAGGAAACATTAACAGGACCTGACCGAACACGAGGTAGGTTTCCTAAAGATAAAATATTAATCCTTGCCTAATTAATAATCAAGATAATTAACTACCATACTGTGGTCTTCACGGCTCCTTCCCGGATTTGACTTCCTTCTAGATCAACCTCCGTTAGTTAACAACAACTTTCTCCTTAGCCGAATCTGATACAGAGCCATACCAAATTTTGGCGTTAACACTGATGTTAAATCTATTAAACTCATCTCCTGAATCCCAGTAAAGAAATATTTGTGGAATTGCTTTTCGAAATCGGCCCAACCCGAAACTTAATTTAGTGGTAACGAAGAAAACCATGTGAAGGCCGATCCAGACAATGATAACAGGAAAAATCTAACTCTCAAAGCTTCTTCAGCCGATGCCTCCCCACACTGAGCCAAAAATCGGCTGACATGCTCCACTGTAGATACATCATCTTGCCCTGAGAATTTGGAGAAGTCTGGTACTCTGTATCAGCGCGGCCACGAAACTCTATCAAACCAATCTGGATATGGATGCCGATACATAAATGTTTCCTTCTTCGGTCTTAGACCGAATTGTTCTCTCACCACCTCTGTGATTCTTGCTGTCCAACCTTCTTCCCTTGGATCTTCGACGTGATAATGCAGAGGTGGAGTTGGTAGCTGATTCTGCCACTGATATTCTCTTTGATAATTATTCTCAGGGACAGCTCCTAGATGACTTTGCTGATGCCCCCCATAGTATGCAGTTTGATGATATCCTTGAGGAATTCCATCTTGTTGCCCCCCAGCCAGTTGAATCGGCTCCACCGCCTTCATGATTAAGCTTTGTAATGTGTTCACCGATATCCCAGATTGATTGATCAATACATGGTGAACTGCTTCATTAATCATCTCTTGAAGTGGCTTCTGTGAACTTGCAGGCGATGTATGGCTTGATTCGCCAACCAGAACAAGTTTTGGTAATTGTGACTTCTGAATCAGCCCTTGATCTGTCATACCGAAGGATTCTAGACAAAGCTTCTGAAATTCAGCAATGTTCTGCTCCACTTGTTGTCTTTGTTCTTCGGTCAAGTCTTCCATTGTGACTGGGATTATATTGTCTGTGCTGACCTCCTTTCCAGCCATGTTGAAGTTCTGGTCCCACCAGGTGTGCCAAAAACGTGTTAACACCGAAAATCACCAGCAGCGTCGAGAACGAGCCGATGATCTGGTTCGATGCACTAGACACGCGAAGGCCTAGGAGATCTGCTTAGCTCCAGTGCAGGTCCTAAGTTTGAGGTTCACGGGCGTACCTATCAATTTGACCCAGCAATTGACAAGGAGATAGAAAAGTTAGATCATTGATCCAATCGGCCAACCAGCCGATACAGACTTCCTCCAGCCGATTGCCGATAGTACTTGTACATCGGATAGAAGCCGATGATGATATAAGCAAACAATAAGCCAGCCGACTGCCGAAAAACACTTGGACATCGGCTAGAAGCTGATGACAGAGTAGACAAGCAGAATAATATTCAAGACAATGCAATCGGCTTTATCTATTGAAAGATAACTTATCGGCTAGGAACTCTGATAAAACATCGCTGATTCTGCCACTGATATTCTCTTTGATAATTATACTCAGGGACAGCTCCTGGATAACTTTGCTGATGCCCCCCATAGTATGCAGTTTGATGATATCCTTGAGGAATTCCATCTTGTTGCCCCCCAGCCAGTTGAATCGGCTCCACCGCCTTCATGATCAAGCTTTGTAATGTGTTCACCAATATCCCAGATTGATTGATCAATACATGGTGAACTGCTTCATTAATCATCTCTTGAAGTGGCTTCTGTGAACTTGCAGGCGATGTATGACTCGATTCGCCAACCAGAACAAGTTTTGGTAATTGTGACTTCTGAATCGGCCCTTGATCTGTCATACCGAAGGATTCTAGATAAAGCTTCTGAAATTCAGCAATGTTCTGCTCCACTTGTTGTCTTTGTTCTTTGGTCAAGTCTTCCATTGTGACTGGGATTATATTGTCTGTGCTGACCTCCTTTCCAGCCATGTTGAAGTTCTAGTCCCACCAGGTGTGCCAAAAACGTGTTAACACCGAAAATCACCAGCAGCGTCGAGAACGAGCCGATGATCTGGTTCGATGCACTAGACACGCGAAGGCCTAGGAGATCTGCTTAGTTCCAGTGCAGGTCCTAAGTTTGAGGTTCGCGGGCGTACCTATCAATTTGACCCAGCAATTGATAAGGAGATAGAAAAGTTAGATCATTGATCCAATCGGCCAACCAGCCGATACAGACTTCCTCCAGCCGATTGCCAATAGTACTTGTACATCGGATAGAAGCCGATGATGATATAAGTAAACAATAAGCCAGCCGACTGCCGAAAAACACTTGGACATCGGCTAGAAGCCGATGATAGAGTAGATAAGTAGAATAATATTCAAGACAATGCAATCAGCTTTATCTATTGAAAGATAACTTATCGGCTAGGCACTCTGATAAAACATCGCATAAACACCCATCGGCTTAACAAGGATAAATCTATCATTATCAATCTAGTATGTCAAACTTAACTGATGCAGCACAGATTAATAATGATAAAAGAACCTCAATGAGCCGATAGATCTAATGCAATCATGATGAACTATATGATAACTTACCGGCTATACATCCCGATAAGATGCTTGCATAAAATCTATCAACCTAGCAGGAATAACTTATCACTAGCAGTTTAGTAGGTCAGACTTAGCCGATGCAACACAAACTGACGATAAATTACACCCAGTAAGCCGATAAAAACTATGCACACGTGATGTGATATATCTACTCGGCCTAATAGATCAAACTTAACTGATGCAGCCGTAGACAGAACAGATATATCGTGGTAAGCCGACTACCGTAGATCAGTTAGAATATCGGACCTAACCGAGGAAGTCCTAGCCGATAAGGTAGTCGGGGTGACGAGACTTACCCTCTCGCAGGAGTTCGGACCTAACCGATGCAGCCCGGCTCGAGAAGCAAGAACCCGTTGAAAAGGATGGCGATGCGCTGAATTTGTATTGATCTGAGAGATAGTTTACAAGGTACCCGGGCATACGTATTTATACCCCGAGTTGATACAGTCCTGATTAGATACGAAACATGAGTTTCCTAACTATAAAAGGAAAAACAACAAGCCCTGATCGGGCACGAGATCAGGTTTCCTAAAAATTATTAAAGCTACCTAATTTATAGAGAAAATAGTTAACTGCCACACAGTGGTCTTCATGATTGCTTCCTGAATTCGGCTTCTTCTGGATTAGCTTCCATCGGCTGATATAGCCTCTTTCCTTAACCGAACCTGATAACGAACTGTATCAAATTTTGGCGTTAACAGCACGATGCTGGTGGTCAAGCGATCCGAACCGGGTCATACACAAAAAGTTCAATGGCCAATCTACTTTGTCAGCGAGGTCCTTGCCGACTCCAAGATGAGATATCCGCTGGTCCAGAAGCTGCTCTATGGCCTAGTCATCACAGTCTGGATGTTGGTGCACTATTTCCAGTCGCATCAAGTCTCGGTGGGCACATCATATCCACTTGGGGACGTCCTGCACAACTGCGAGGCCACCGGCCGAATCGCTAAATGGGCGCTCAAGTTGATGGCATTTGACATCACCTTTTAGCCACGGACAGCAATCAAAGTGACATCACAATAATCTAGTCGGCAAGGTATCTTCAAGGCCTGTGTTGTTATCACAATCGCAATGTCCATGGCCGCGCCTTTTTGGTTGGGGATCTTGTCTTGAGAAAAATACAAACCACCAAAGATAGGCATAAACTATCCCCAATATGGGAAGGGCCGTTCATTATTGCCGAAGTTACACGGCCAGGTGCCTACCGACTGAAAACCGAAGATGGTGCCCTCGTCAGCAACTCATGGAATATAGAACAGCTACGTCCTTTCTATACCTGAGTTTTATACATTCCCATGTGTACAGTTTTTCTCTGACTCACCACGCCGCTTGTTCTAACCGAGTGGTGAGTTGGGGGCTGCATGTATTATATGTGCTTTGTCAATAATATACGAGCCTGTTTTACTTAATTTATGAAGTTCTGCAACGATTTTGTCATGTCCGCCCGAGTACAGCTTTCTGCGGTGAACAATTTTATTAAGTTCCTATAGACTAACTTAGCCTAAACCACACAGTCAAGTAGAGCTAATGACAACTAAGTAAAACCTCAGAGCTCGGCGGCATTGCACATATATTTACACATGTCCTTACAAAAGACTTTATATACACCGACTGCATGATGGATTGTTCTTACCTTCCCAAGTCCTTGGTGATTGCCTCTACAGTCGGCCTCCCCTAGGTCAACACGCTCATCCAAGTACCTCTTCAGGATACTCGGGGCTTCATTAAGGCGCGCCAGCACCTGGGAGACCATGTTGGAGCTGGTTCCCACGTAGTGAGGATCCATGACGTCAAGGAGCCCTTTCACGGACTCAGCAAGAATCTCCCGTGACTTCTTGACGACCTTAATCTCCTCTGCAAAGGCTTGAAACTGGGTTTGGGTGTTGGCTCTTGCAGCTGCCTAGATTCATTGGCAAATAAACTTGTCAGCCCAAACAGCAGTCGGAGTAATCAAAGGATTGGACAAGGTCATTGTTAGAGTGAGGACATACTTTTGTATTCGGCCTCCACCTTGGCTTTGGCCTTCTCCAGTTTAGTCTTTTCCTTCTCGAGTTTGCCTTTGGCCCTTTCCAGCTCAGCCTTGTCTTTCTTGAGTTCGGCTTGGGCTTTCTCGGCCTCCTTCAGCCTAGTTTCCCCCTTTGTTCGGGTCTTCAACTCGGCTTTGAGGGCTGTACATCAGAATGGTCAAGAACTCGAGATTACAGTCAGGACACAACTGGGCAGTCGGGAAACAACAAAGCTGGAGAAATATGTTTGGGATTTAGTTAGGAGGACAAATACGGGAGACTTACTTCCGATCTTCTTGGATAGAGCCCAGTTCCCATCCCTGAGCTGGTCAACGGCTCCCCTCAGCCAAGTCTCCCTCTCCTGGCTGGACCGCTCCAAGTCGGCCTTCGAGGTCTGGAGCTAGCCCAATCGCTAGAGTTGGGGGGCAAGCTGGGTCAGGACCTCATTTATCTTCTCCGAGAGGTCGACAATCTTCTGTTCGGGGTAAAACAGAGTGAAGCAGAGTTAGTCGGTGGAATACCAGAAATAAGGGAAATCATCGGGGACTCAACATTACAAGACTCGATACACAGCTGGACCCCACGGGACATGGCGATTGTAGCGTGAAGAAGAACTTCGCACTCCCTCTCTGCTGCTTCTTCATCATGCTTGTGGCATTTCGCAGTTCCCTCGGGAGTTACCCAGTGGAATGTCCTCGGGAACCTGCGATGAGGGGCTTCAAGCCTAGGGAGATCTGTTTCCTCTAAAGACGATGATGACATAGACGGCGACATGGTCCTAGCCCCTGACTCGGCAGCAGATGGGGCTTCGGGGACTAGCTCGGGGGCTGGAGCAGCAGCTTCAGTATCTGCCCCCTAGTCAGCTGGTGCTAGCGGCCCTGCTATCGGGACCGCCTTAGTCTCTACGGCTGGGACGGTCACCGGCTCGGTAGATGAGCTTGCTAGGGTTGGCTCGGCTGGGGCTAGCTCGACAATGGGAGCAGTCGGAGTGGTCTCCTTCAGATCAATATTAGCTCGTTTCCTGCATGATGAGTTGAATGTCAAGACATTACTATATAGAACAAGATTTTCAGAAGATCCACAAGTTCCTTACCTCTTGATGATTTTGTACTTCCATCCAGGAGTTCTAGCTGTCGGCAGTGGAGGGCTGCTGGCTGTCGGGCTGGATGGCGCGGCAGTCGGCGGTGGCGTCCTTGTCCTAGTCGGCCCAGTTTCTGGTGCGGCCGGCTAGGGCGCTGGGATCCTTGGTGGTGCCGCCTTATGGCTCGACGACGATCTTGTACTCTGCGGTACTGCCCTTGGGCTCGATGTTGCTGAACCTGATGGCGCCGGTCTCGATCTTGGACTCGGCGGCCCGGGAGCTGCACTGGTGGTGTCTTTAATCTTTAGGCTCCCGGTTGCAGCACTCAGCCTGCTAATCTTCTTCTTGCCCGAGTCTTCGACAGGCTTCTTCCCCGCTCTCTTGGAGTTGGGCTGGGCAGCGGAAGGACTCAACGGCCTTTTCTTCGACTTCACGGCCGACAAAGTTTGGGAGTCTTCGTCAAACTCCTTACAAGATTGCAAGTGGTTTAACAACATACATCACACATTGCAGAGCTATCCTAGATACACATCTACAAGCATTCATCACAGATGGACGGCAAATTAACATCAGCAAGAGTTACCTCTTGTCGATGTTTTACACCGGCAATATGATTATAGGGCTACTCGCAAGGGGAAACTCGGTGGATTGCAAAGGAACACGGAGAGATTTTATACTGGTTCAGGCCCTCAATGTGAGGTAATACCCTACGTCCAGTTGGGATGTATTCCTTTGAGGGTTATGGTGGTGGTTCTGTCGAACTCTTGATGATCTGCCCTCATGGGGCACCCTGCCTCCCCTTATATACTGGGGGACAGGGGTACAAGGTAGGAATCCCAGCCGGATACGGCTAAGGGATTTCCTTCTTAGAGATACATCTTACCCGACTAGGATTGTATATTCCTTTTTGTACAAGGCAAAGTCTGCCGGGTGCTACTATATCTCTAACTACAAGATTCGGCCCATCCTCTATCCAAATGGCCCATATGCTTGTGATGAGGTACCCGGGGCCTATGGCCTCCACAGTAGCCCCTGAGACCTTCATAGTTGAGTCACAGCTAATGCCGAGTGCTCATCCTCCACGGTGAAGATTGCCCAAGTGCATTGCTCCCGAGTACTCTTTGTCCGAGTGCGTCTTCTTCCCGAGTCCTGCTTCATGTCAGCTGGCAGCGAGGCTATGAAGGACTCATATAGATGTATGAATAGTATGCGCCGAATAGGCGCACCTATTAGGTGTAGCCCCCGAATTTGTGCTTCATTGTGAAAACAATTAAACATAAAGTCAAAGATCTTTAACCTTATAGTCTTTTCTGAGTAGTATACTACTGGTATATGAGACTCTTCGGTATCATGTCAACCGGAAAGTGATTTATAGTCTTGCTGAGTAGCATGCCACTCGTATATGGGACTCTTCAGCTTCATGTCAGCCGGAAAAGGGGGTTTATAGTCTTTCCCGAGTGGCGTCCCACTCGGAAGTTAGACTCCTTAGCATCATGTCAGCTGGAAAAGATATTTATAGTCTCTCCCGAGTAGTGCACTACTCGAAAGTTAGACTCTTCAGCGTCATGTTGGCTGGAATAATGTCGCTCAGGGCAACTGTTGGCCAAGCATGTAGGCCGAGTGCCACTTTATGAAATAGATCCATTGCGTGGTCAGGTGTACTTGAGAGATACCTGCATCCCCAATGTTGATGAAGACCAGCTTGTGATCCTTGTAAGGATATATCCTCAATACCTAATGGATAAGACAGATACCCAAACATATATGTTTAGCAATTAGGCCTTCATGAAGCATATCTATTTACCTCATCAGTTCCTGTTGGTAGCACCTGTACTGCGATTTTAACATAGCCAGCGTACGGCCCATATTGAGCGTGCTACGGTAGAAACTCATATCTTGGTGGCCCAATACCGACTATGTAGGCCTAAGCCCATGAGTCGGTACAGGCTCTATAAAAACTAGGGGAGAGAGAAAAGATTCCTCTATCTTCCCCAAGCGACCAATCGTTTGGTCTTCCTAGCTCCACGCTGAAATTTCACCTCCTGCTCCGCTAGGGTTCACCATTGCTTGCTCCTCCCCATTGAAGATCGAGCGATCCCGCTTTCCTTTGTCCACTCCAAGCCCCCGACCACATTTCCCTCAAATTTCTTGTCCCCCCAGCCATGCCGAAGGTTCCAGATTTCGTTGGGGCGTCGGACGAAGGGTGGCCGACCTCGGATTGCACCCGGTCGAAGCTGGAAAGGCTGGAGAAGTCGCTGCGGCTGCAAAGCTGTGACATCATCCGTTGGCGCCCGGCTGAGGGTGAGTCGGTTCCAAAGCCCCAAGCCGGCGAAACTGTTGTTTTTGCCTCTTTCTTTGACCAGGGTTTGTTTCTTCCCTCCTCTACGTTCCTCCGCCGTCTTCTTAGCTTCTACAAATTGGAGTTGGTGAATCTGAATCCCAACTCGATTTTGCAAATCTCTATCTTCGTCACTCTTTGTGAGTGCTACTTGGGTGTAGAGCCCCATTTCAATTTCTTCAGGCACTTATTCCACATCAAGCCCCAACCCTCGAAGAATAAGGTCCAGGTGATTGGGGGGCTAGCCTTCAGTTGAGGAGTGAGATGAAGAAAATATATATCAATCTTCCTTTGAAATCCTCTTTGAAAGGTTGGCATAAGGAGTGGTTCTACTGTTCTGATTTGGAACCCTTCCTGCCTCCATTCATCGGCTCTCCACCGGCAGTCTCGCCCAATTGGTCATCAGATCCAACTTTTGAAGAGATGGGCCAAGTGCATCTGTTACTGGCAAGGTTGGAGAAATTCAAGAAAGCCGGCCTGACCGGCCCCTGGGTCGCCAAGCGTTTCCTGACCCAGCATGTGTAGCCATTGAAGCTAAGGAGCGAATTCTGCTGGGATTACCAAGGGAAGAATGACCCTGACCGAGAAAGCCGAGAGGTGATTGACTAGCAAAAAGTGACCGAAACATTGTTCACTTATTTCTCCAATGGGATGATCAAAACCGAGGACGTAGAGCGCTCCATCGCGGCTTATAGCCGAAACCGGCCTCGTCCCGAGGTAACCCTTGCTTCTCTTCTGTGATGAATGTCTGTAGACATGTATCCATGGTTGCTCAGCGTCGTGCAATGTATATTGTTGAATCGTTTGCAGCGGTGCAAGGAGTTTGATGATGACTCCCATCCGTTGTTGGCCACAAAGTCAAAGAAGAGGCCGAGAAGTCCTTCTGCTGCCCAGCCCAACTCCAAGAGAGCGGGGAAGAAGCCCATCGTAGATGAGGGCAAGAAGAAGGCCGTCAAGCCGAGTGCCGCGGCTGGGAGCCTCAAGATCAGAGACACCACCAACGTAGCCGCTAGGCCTTCAAGCCCCCGATCGGGACCAGTGCAGTCGGGCTCAGCAACATCGAGCCCAAAAAGCACACCGCCGAGTAAGAAATCAAGCTCGGCGCTGCCAGGTCCAGTGACATCGAGGCCAAGGATGGTGCCTCCGAGTTTGTAGTCACCCCAGCCGGCCACTCCACAAGCTGGACTGACTAGGATGGAAGTGCCGCCGCCGACTACCACGCCGTCAGGCCCGACAGCCAGCGGCCCTCCAGTGCCACCCTCCGGATCTCCCGGAAAAAAGCTCAAGTTCTCCAAGAGGTAGGCCATTCTGGGTCTTCTGAAAATCATGTTCAGCATTGTAGCGTCTTGATATCCAACTTGTTATGCAGGAAGTGGGTTGACATTAATCTTAAGGAAGTCACGCCGACTGCCCCTGCTGTCGAGCCTGCCCCAGCCGATCCAGTGCCAGCGAGCACGCCTGCTGAGCCGGCGGCAGCCCCAGTTGCAGAAACTGAGACGGCCCTGACTGCAGGGCCGCCAACCCCGGCCAACCAAAGGGCGGTTGCTGAAGCCGCTGCTCCAGCCCCTGAGCCAACACCAGTTGTCGAAGCTGCCGCTGCAGCTCCTAAGCCAGCGCCTGTTGTCGAAGCCGCCGCTGCAGCTCCTGAGCCAGCCCCCGACGCCCCAGAGGCTGCCGAGTTGGGGGCCGTGACCCCGTCACCATCCTGGTCACCGTCGTCGTCATCGTCATCGTCGTCGTCGGTGCTGTCCCTTCCTTCTGACAGACCTGACCTCCCTAGGATCGAGGCCCATCCGCGCAAGTTCCCGAGGACGTTCCGTTGGACGGCGCCCGACAGAACTGCGCGGAGCTACAAGCACAACGAGGCGGTAGCGGAAAAGGAGCGAGAAGACTTGCTTCGTGCCACACTCGCTGCGTCCCAGGGGATTCGGGTATGATTTCCGTTGTATTGGGATCTTGGTAGTATTTCTTGATGCTTGACTCTGCTTTGACTTGTTACTTCCTAAGCAGAAGCTTGTCGATCGCTCGGAGAAGATGCACAAGGTGCTGACCCGATTCGCCCCCTAGCTCCAAGAATTGGAACAGCTCCGGGCCTTGAAAGCTAAAGTAGAAGGGAGCAGCCAGGAGAGGGAATCCTGGCTAAGGGAGGCTATCACCGGGCTCAAGAGTGAGAATTGGGACCAAGCCAAGAAGATAAGAGGTGAGCCTCCAGAGTACTTCTTCCTGACCAAATCCTTAATATATTTCTCCAGCTATGGTATTTCCTGACTGCCCAGTTGTGTCTTAACTGTAACGTTGAGTTCTTGACTAATCTGTCGTGTAGCCCTCGAAGCCGAGTTGAAGACCCGAACAGAGGGAGAAGAATAGCTGAAGGAAGCCGAGAGAGCCAAGGCTGAACTTGAAAAGGACAAGGCCGACCTGACAAAGGCCAAAACTGAGCTTGAGCTAGAGAAGGCGGAGTTGAAAAAGGCCAATACCAAGCTCGAGAAAGAAAGAGTTGAGCTGGAGAAGGCCATAGCCAAGTAGGAGGCCGACTACAAAAGTAAGCCTCTGCCCTGACAGTAACCTTAGCCAATCCATTAATTACTCCATCTGCAGCTTTGCTTAACCAGTTTTCTTGTTGGTGAACCTGGGTAGCTGCTAGAGCCAATTCCCAGATCCAGTTTCAGGCTTTCGCAGAAGAGGTCAGGGTAGTCAAGGAGTCACGAGAAACCCTTGGCGAGGCCGTGAAAGGGCTCCTTGATCTGATAGATCCTTGTCCTATGGGATAAAGATCGGATGAGCATCGAGTGCCCTGAAGAGGTACTCGGATGAGCATGTTATTGCCGGCGTGGCCAGACCCTGGCAATGACCAAGTCCATCTACCCAAGGGCAGATGTTGAAGCCATCGGGGAGGGGTTTGCTGAGGAGATGACTCCTGAGAAAGTGCTGGAGCTGATAGCCAAGGCGAGGCCGATAGTAGAGATTATCACCCGGGACCTAGGTGTGTAAAAACAGTATATCATGCAGTCGGTGTGTATATAAGTTTTTGTAAGAACATGTGTAAATATGTGTGCAATGCTGCTAAGCTTTAGACTATTACTCCGTTGTCATTAGCTTTACTCGACCATATGGCCTACACCGAGCTAGTCTATAGGAACTTAATAAAAACGTTCACCGCAGAAAGCTATACTTGGGCAGACACGGAAAAGTCATAGTAAAACTTCATAACTTAAGTAAAATAGGTTCATATATTATTGACAAAGCACATATAATACATGTAGCCCCCGACTCACTACTCGGTTGGCACAAGCAGCGTAGTGAGTCAGAGAGAAACTGTACACATGGGAAAAATATAAAACTCAGTTATAGAAAGGACATAGCTGTTCTATATTCCATGAGTTGCTGATGAGGGCACCGTCTTCGGTCTTCAGTCGGTAGGCGCCAGGCCGAGTAACTTCCACTATAATGAACGGCCCTTCCCAGATTGGGGATAGTTTATGCTTGTCTTTGGTGGTTTGTATTTTTTTCAAGACGAGATCTCCGACCAAAAAGGCGCGGCCACGGACATTGTGATTGTGGTAGCGGCGCAAGCCTTGGAGATACCTTGCCGACTGGATTATTGTGATGTCTCTCACTTCTTCCAACTGATCTAATTCGACCAATCGGGTGTTGTTTGAGATGTCTTCTGAGTAAGCCCAAACTCGTGGAGAGCCGAACTCTAACTCGATTGGTAGCACAGCCTCAGCACCATAGACCAGAAAGAAAGGGGATTGCCTTGTTGCCCGACTAACCGTGGTTCTGAGAGACCAGAGAACAGATGAGAGTTCTTGTACCCACCGGCCCACGTATGGTTGTAGTCAGTCGAATATCTTGGCCTTGATACCTTGTAAGACCATACCATTGGCGCGTTCGACTTGCCCATTGCTCCGTGGGTGTGCCACAGAAGCATAGCAGATCTTGATGCTGAAGTTGTCACAGAAATCTTGAAACACGCTGCCCGTGAACTGAGTACCGTTGTCGGTGATGATGCGGTTAGGGACCCCGAATCGGTATAATATACTCATGATGAAGTCCTTTGCTCGTGCAGCTGTTATGGTTGCAACGGGTTTGGCCTCAGTCCACTTGGTGAATTTATCCACTGCGACGAACAAGTGTGTGAACCCTCCTGGCACTTTCTTGAATGGCCCGACCATGTCAAGCCCCCATACTGCAAAGGGCCAAGAGATTGGGATTGTTTGGAGTTTTTGGGCAGGGAGATTGGTTTGACTTGTGTAGAACTGGCAACCCTTGCATGTGCGAACAATGTCTTTGGCATCTGTTACTGCTGTTGGCCATAAAAATCCCTGCCGGTAAGCCCTTCCGACTAACGTCTAGTACATTGTCTAGTACTCTAGCTCCGCTGTTGATGTAGGCATTTGAACTTCTGTCCACTCGGCGACAAAATCAGCTAGAGCTTGTGATTTGATTGATGTCCGTGGCTGAAAGGTGATGTCGAATGCCATCAACTCGAGCGCCCATTTAGTGATTTGGCCGGTGGCCTCGCGGTTATGTAGGACGTCCTCGAGTGGAAACAATGTGACCACCGTGACTTGATGTGCTTGGAAATAGTGCACTAGCTTCCGGACAGTGATGAGTAGGCCATAGAGCAGCTTCTGGACCTGCGGGTATCTCGTCTTCGAGTCGGCAAGGACCTCACCAACAAAGTAGACTAGCCTTTGAACTTTTTGGATGTGACCTTGTTCGGATCGCTCGACCACCAGCACCGTGCTGACTACCTGAGTAGTTGCCGCCAGATATACCATTAGCGGTTCTTGGGGCATGGGTGACACCAACACGGGGGTGATGTGAGAAATTGCTGGAATTCTTCGAAGGCTTGCTGGGCTTCGGGAGTCCATTGGAAGTTGTCTGCTTTCTTAATAACTAGAAAAAAGGCATGCCCCGTTCGCCCAGTCAGGAAATAAATCGGCTGAGTGCCGCCATGCAGCCTGTCGGCTTCTGGACGTCCTTCTGGTTAGTCGGGGGTGCCATGTTCATGATTGCGTTGACTTTCTCCAGGTTAGCCTCGATGCCGCGATGCGAGATGATGAAGCCGAGTAGCTTGCCGGATGGCACACCGAAGACGCATTTTTCCAGGTTCAACTTCATTTTGAATCTTCAAAGGTTTTGGAAGGTTTCTTCCAGGTCAACGATGAGGTCTTCTTTGGACTTAGTCTTGATCACCACGTCGTCGACGTAGGCCTCCACATTGCGCCCGATCTGAGTGTGTAGACACCACTGAATTGCCCATTGATATGTTGCTCCAGCGTTTTTCAAACCGAACGGCATAGTGATGTAGCAGTACGCTCCAAATGGCATGATAAAAGACGTCTTTAGGTGGTCTTCCTCCTTCAGGCTGATTTGGTGGTATCCTGAGTAGCAGTCGAGAAAACTGAGAAGGTCGCACCCTGCAGTTGAATCTACCACCTGGTCTATTCTTGGTAAACCAAATGGGTCCTTGGGGCACACCTTGTTGAGATCGGTGTAGTCGACGCACATGCGCCATTTACCGTTTTTCTTCCGGACCAGAACTGGGTTTGCTAGCCAATCCGGGTGATAGACCTCTTTGATGAACCCGGCTGCGAGAAGCTTGGTTATCTCCTCCCGAATAGCATCTTTACGGTCTTGAGCGAAGCGCCACAGCCGTTGCTTGAGTGGCTTGGCGTCTATCTTCACGTTGAGGGCGTGCTCGATCACCTCCCTTGGTACGCCCGGCATGTCGGACGGTTTCCACGCGAAGGTATCCTTGTTGGCTTGGAGGAAGGTGACGAGAGCGTCTTCCTATTTGGGGTCGAGTCCGGTCCCAACTAGAGCAGTCTTGGAGGTGTCAGAAGGGTCCAGGGGGATCTTCTTTGTGTCTAAGTCTGCTAAAATTCCCAACTTCGCTGCTTTTTTGGCCGGAACTGGGTCTTCCTCGACTTCAGTTGTGACGGCTTGCTGAATGCTGTTGCGTTCGACTGCCGCCTCTTGTGATTGAGCCAATTCACAACTCTCCTTGTCACAGGTGAAGGCTTGCTTGACATCGCTACGGAGGGAGAGGACTCCTGCTGGCCTTGGTATCTTGAGCACAATGTATGTATAGTGCGGTATCGCTATGAACTTGGCGAGCGCCGGTCGTCCGAGTATTGCGTGGTACGTAGTCTCGAAGTCGGCGACCTCGAAGTAGATGTTTTCCATGCGGAAGTGATCCCGCGTGCTGAAGGTGACTGGCAATGTGATCTGTCCGAGTGGTGTTGAAGACAGGCCGGGAATTATTCCGTGGAAGGGCGCCGTACTCGGCTGCAAATCTGAACGAGGGATCTTCATCTCACCCAGAGTCTTGGCGAAGAGGATATTGAGCGCACTACCTCCGTCAATGAGAACCTTCTTCAACTTGATGTTCTTGACGACCGGGTCCAGGACGAGTGGGTAGCGTCCCGGGTGCGAAACCCGATCTGGATGATCAGCGCGGGTGAATGTGATGGACATCTCTGACCAGCGCAAATATTGGGGGCGTTTGCTGTAGAGATTGCGTTGACGTCACGTGCTGTTAGCTTCTGCTTGCGCTTAGACTCATACGTAGACGGCCCTCCAAAGATGTGGTTGAGCTCGGCCTGGGGATCTTGAAAATCGTCAGCTGGGCCTTGATTTGGCTTGTCTTTGTCCTTGTCGGTGCTAGATGGTGAAGCCTGCTCGGAAGCAAACTTCTGGAGCATGAAGAAGTCTTTGGCCGCGTGCTTGCGTTTGGGGTGGTAGGGGCATGGCCCGTTCATGACCTTCTGGTAGTCGTTGTTCCATTGGGGCCGCAACCGAGTTTGCTCCATGTTGGCCACCTCGTTGTCCGACTTCCGCTTGTGGTTGCCGGACTTGTTTTGTGATGGCTCATTGTCGGCTTTTGCCTTCTGGTCCTTCTGCCAGGACTCCTTCTCGTCGAGGGCCTCGGCGACCACTTCAGCCGAGTCGGCGTATTTGTTCGCCATGTCAAAGAGAGCCTGGACAGAGGATGGTGGCTTCCGAGTGAACTTCACGATGAATGGGGCATCCTTTACTCCCTTGCGGAAGGCGGCGATGACGGCCTCGTTCTTGATCATTGGGATTTTGTTGCGCTTCTCGGAGAACCTCTTAATAAACTCGCATAGAGACTTGTTCTTCTTCTGGTGCAGTTGATATAGATGATGCTCGGAAGACGGCCTCTCATAGGTTCCCTAAAAGTTAGCGATGAATCGCTCCCTGAGTTCTCTCCAGGAACCGA
Organism: Oryza meyeriana var. granulata; assembly: GCA_003991445.1. Taxonomy (NCBI): domain Eukaryota; kingdom Viridiplantae; phylum Streptophyta; class Magnoliopsida; order Poales; family Poaceae; genus Oryza; species Oryza meyeriana. Next base: position 49,252 of record RYFJ01002482.1, read on the forward strand.
TCGACTGCCTCGGGAGCCCTATTAGCCATGTCCTCGCCGAGTTGGCTAGTGCGACTGGGAGGTAGTTAGCCATGGCTTTATGGTCACCACCGGTAGCTCGAATTGCCAGGGTGTATACGGTGAGCCAGGACTCAGGGTTGGTTTTGCCGTCGTATTTCTCAATCCCCGTAGGCTTGAAGCCCGACGGCCAATCGACGTCCTGGAGCTCGTGGGTGAAAGCTAGAATGCCTTCGCCTTCGTGAGGACTTCGGCTCCGATCACGGCGGTTAAACCACTCGTGGTGAAGACCGAAACACTCGTTCTTGTCCTCCAGTCAGCCGCGCTCTTCTTCTTCGCGTTGGCGGCACCGGGCGTTAATGTCGTGTTGGAGGTCGCGTTGTAGACGAACTCGAAGGTCTTGGTTGGGCCGACGATCGTACTGGTGATGCCGCCGATTGTTGTTATTGGTGTCGCCGAGTGATGTTTAGCGTGACTCTTCGTGTGGACGACTTGAGCCAGCCGCCCGGCGTCGAACTGATGTAGATGAGCCTGCTGCCGGAGAACCTGACCGATTGGTCGGTACAAGTGTGTCGCCCGACTGCTGTTGCTGCTGACAGGCAGCAGCTGTAATCATCACCTTGATCTTGGCGATAGTCGGGGTGGCCTGGTGATCAGGCCCGAGCTGGAGCGTCTCCAGCAGGGTTGCAGCGGCCACGACGTTCTGTTGTGGCGTGACGAAGACGTCGTGGTCGCCGACTTTGGTCTGGAGAATCTGTTACTGGGCGGTTCGCCCAGCCTTGTGTAGCCCATCGTTGCGAGCCTCGCGGTCAGCTTCCTCCTGTTGTCGTAGTCGGCATGCCTCCTCCTGCTGCTCCTCTTGTAGTCGGCGCACCTCGGGTGGTGGTGTTGAAGCCATGAAGATCTCGCGGGGCAGGAGAAAACTCGCCAGGCTGGACTCCGAACTAGCGTTCGAACCGTTATCCAACTTGGAGTCAGAATCTGAGTAGTTCATTGGAGTAAGAACGACTCCGACCTCCCTAGATCCAATCTGAAACGGCGCTTGGCCATGTCCAAACTGAATTGCAGGAGATCAGGTCTGCCACGTAAGATGTAGATCCGCGGCGTCGCCGAATCTGCATGGGAGATTGACGATCTCTCCCCTTCCTAGCCCAACCCGGGCTAGCTCAAGGCCCAACACGAGTCGGACGCCGAAGGAGAGAGTTGTCCCAAAGCTCGGCGAAGTTGAAGATTACTGCATTGGATTGATGATAGCTGGCCAAGGTTGGCAATCTCACCTTGGCCGATGCAGATCCAATCCAACCGGCGAGATTCTATTTAAGGGGGGCTAGGTTTGTCACACCCTGAGATTCCGAATATTTCTGTATTCGGAGGAGCTGGTGAAGAGGTGCAGATGGGCGGACTTCAGTTCATCCTCTCATTCCCAAGTGGCCTCTTCCTCTGAATGGTGACTCCACTGCACCTTACAGAATCTGATTACTCTGCTCCTGGTATTCCTTTCGCTGATCTCCAGGATTCGGATCGGTTTCTCCACATAAGTGAGGTCTTCCTGGATTTCGATCTTTTCCGGATCGGCTTGTTCCGCTAGTACCCTTAGATATTTCTTTAATTGCAAGACATGGAACACATTGTGGATGCCTGCCATTGAAGCTAGGAGATCCAACTGATATACGGCTTCGCCTTTGCGAGTTAGGACTTGGTAAGGTCCCACGCGGTGCTAATTTCCCTTTTGTTTGGAACCGGTGTACACCTCGGAGTGGAATGACCCAAAGGTACACATAGTCCCCTTCCTCAAAGCTTAGATCTCTGTGGTGGTTGTCAGCATTGCTCTTTTGTCTAGATTAGGCCGTCTTCAACCTTTCTCGAATGATAGCCACCTTTTCTTTGGCTTCTTTGAGAGCATCAGTTTTGAATACCTGATGCTCACCAGTCTAATCCTAGAAAAGAGGACTCTTTTCGTCTGCCCGTCTGTCTGTGGATGGTAGGCTGTGCTGAAGTTCAGACAAGTTTCTAATTCTGCCTGTAACTTTTGCTAGAACTTGGAAGTGAACTGGCTTTCGTGGTCTGATACAATCCTTTTAGGTACCCCGTGTAAGCACATTATGCAGGCTGTGTAGAGCTCTACCAGCCTCTTGCCCAAGTAGGTAGTATGCACAGGGATGAAATGGGCAACCTTGGTGAGTCGGTCAACGATCACCCAAATCGAATCATATCCCGAGGAGGTTTGGGGCAAACCGGTGACGAAATCCATCCCAATTTCTTCCCATTTCCACTCTAGGACCCTTAATGGTTGTAGAAGCCTTGCCGGTCTCTGGTGTTCTGCTTTGACCCGTTGGCACACGTCATAGAGTGCCACGAATTCTACTATCTCTCTTCTCATGCTGGCCCACCAAAACTTTGTCTTAAGGTCCTGGTACATTTTGGTACTACTGGAGTGAATTAAGTATTGCATCTCATGAGCTTCTCGGAGTATCAGATCCTTGAGTTCCTTGTTTTCCAGGACACATAACCATTCTCCCATCTAGACTGTTCCATGTTCATCTTCCGTGAAACTCTAGGCCTTTCCAACTCTTATGTTCTTCTTGAGTTCTTTGATCTCTAGGTCGTTCGCTTGTGCCTTGCGCACTTGGCCAAAGAGTGTGGGTTGGGCCTCTAGGGCTGCCACGAATCTAGGGCCGACGATGCCCAGATTCAAGCGTTCGAAGTCCTGTTGAACTTTCTTGCACAATGTCTCTGCCCAAGTAGTGTTGCAGTAAGTCTTCCTACTCAGAGCATCCGCTACCACATTGGCCTTGCTGGGGTCGTAGTGTATTCCCACATCATAGTCTTTAACTAACTTCAACCACCATTGACGGAGGTTCAAGTCGGGCTGGGAAAAAATGTACTTCAGGCTCTTGCGATCTGTGTAGATCTCACTGCGGTTACCAATGAGGTAATGCAGCCAAATCTTCAAAGCATGAACCAGCGCTACCAATTCCAGGTCATGTGTTGGGTAGTTGCCCTCATGAGGACGCAACTATCACGATGCGCAGGCAACTACTCTGCCTTCTTGCATTAACACACATCCAAGCCCTTGGCGGGATGCGTCATAATACACTTGAAAATCCTTCTTTAGGTCTGGCAGGATCAGGACTAGCGCGGACACCAATCTCTTTTCAAGCTCCTCAAAGATGCGATTACACTCAGCTGTCTAGATGAACTTCACATCTTTCTTCAGCAGCTGTGTCATAGGCCTCGTAATCTTCGAGAAATTCTCAATGAACTGGCAGTAATAAGAGTATAAGAAAACTTCGCACTTGTGTCACTGTCTTTGGTAGTTTCCAATTGGTAATAGATTTCACATTCATCGGGTCCATGGCAACTCCTTGGGCGGTGATGACGTGCCTGAGGAACTGCACCTCGTTCAACTAGAAGTCACACTTGATAAACTTGGCATATAATTGGTGCTCTCTTAACTTCTCAAGAACCAACTGGAGGTGTTGTTCATGTTCTTCTGCTGACTTCAAGTAGATGAGAATGCCATCGATGAAAACCACTGCAAACTTATCCAAAAACTCCATGAACACCTTGTTCATCAAGTTCATGAAGAAAGCCGGTGCGTTTGTTAGTCCAAAGGACATAATGGTGCACTTGTACAGCCTGTACCGAGTGGTGAAGGCTATCTTCAGGATATCCTCTTCTTGGATCCTCAACTAATGATAACTTGATCATAGATCTATCTTGGAGAAGAAGACGGTAGTTCCCTCCAACTGATCGAAGAGATCGTCAATCCTTGGCAAGGGATACTTGTTCTTTATGGTTACGTCGTTTAGTGCACGATAGTCCATGCACATCTGCTTTGTTTTGTCTTTCTTTTCTACGAAGATGACCGGTGCACCCCAAGGTGATGTGCTCAGTCGGATGTAGCCCTTCTGTAGCAAATCATCAACTAGCTTCTTGACTTCCGCCATCTCGTTCGGTGCCATTCTATAGGGCCTCTTGTAGATTGGCGCTGTCCCAGGAGCTAGATCAATTCTGAACTCGATCTCTCTTTTTGGCAGCATCCCTGGCAGATCTTCCGGAAAGATGTCCGGATACTCCCTTACTATCAGAATATCCTCCACTTTCCTGTCCGTTTCTTTCCACTTTCAGGCTATTGTTTGGCTATAACCTGATTTAAGCTTGCCTCCTAGCTCCACGGCAGCAATGACTTAAAGGTAACCATCTTTCCTTCCAGACTGGTACGGTTGATCATTCCCTTGTGTCAGGTCAACCAATCCATTCCCAAGATGACATCTAGGACTTTGGATTCTAGGAGGATGAGATTGGCTAGAAAAGGTGATCCTTGGATTTCTATAGTCACTAAGGGGCTATAGTGAGCTGTGGTCATGTGGTTTCTAGGGGTGTGAACTCGCATAGGGATCTTAAGTTCCACTACCTTTATCCCATGTGTCCCCACAAATTTTTTTTATATGAATGAGTGTGTCCCATGTTGCAAGGATTGAGTTCATGAGAAATGTACCCAGTACCACTTCGGGTGCAGCCTATGCCTCTTCTGTTGAGACGTGGTTAACACACCCCTTGATCATGGGCTAGTTGGCGTTGGGGTTCTGGGGGCTTCAGGCTTGGGACCCATGCACTTTGGTTCCAGGCACTTGTCAGCGAAGTGACCCAGCTCGTTGCAGTTGAAGCAAATGAGGGTCTTCCCTCCACCATCCTGTCGGGGCTGTCCTTGCTGAGCTGGCGCCATTGGTGGGCGCAGAACAGGGTGACAGTTGTGCTGTCTGCTGTTGCCGTTGTTGCCCCCGTAGTGCCCGGGGTGGAAAGAGCATTGCTGGCGGATGATCATGGTGGAAGGTCCATCCTGATGCCCCGGCATCACCCTTGGCCTCTGGTGTTGTCCCCGTTGAGCTCTGAACTGGGCTGCCTTCCTCTTGCAGTCCATCTTGTTGCGCTGATCCTCTTGGCGGATCGCCTTGTCTACTAGCTTCTCAAAGTCCAGATAGTCACTGGAGAGGTGCTGGTTGGTCAACTCGTCATCCAACCCCACCAGGAACTTCTCTTGTCTTTCCGCATCAGTGCGGATGTCTTCCGGCACGTAGCGCGCCAGGCAGTTGAAGTCATGGAGGTACTCTGTGACTGTCTTATTCCCTGCACCAGTCAGAATTCCCTCTTCTTCTAGGCCACGATACCCGACGGAATTTGGGATTTCCGGAAGTTGTGGCAGAATTCTGCCCAGGTAACCTTGGTCCTGGCAGTGCAGGTCACAAGGAAATTCTCCCACCAAGTAGAGGCGGGACCCTGGAGCTGGTGCATGGCAAAGACGACCTTCTCCTGGTCGTTGCATTGGAGGAGGTTGAGCTTCTTCTCTATCTCCAACAGCCAGTTGTTGGCGTCCATGGGGTTGGTGGTGCTCAAGAACATGGGTGACCCTCAAGAACTAGGGCAACTTGGACTGGGGAGCGGCGGCTGGTATATGAGCCTGCTGGTGCTGCTGTTGTAGGTTGTTCTGTTGCATTTGAGCATCATGATGGCCATCATCTGGTTTTGATTGGCTAGCACTTGCACCAGTGTCAAATTTTCTGGCAATGGGGGTGGCATGTGATTTGGGAACCCATCATTCTGCGGCGCCCCATCTTGCTGGTTGGTGGCGCTAGTGTCACTGGTAGCGCGGGCTCCGGTCCTAGTGTTCACCATGTGGAGAGGGATGGGAATAGAAGAGAACATGGAAAACAGGTGGCTCAGAACAAGGAGTGGCATTAAAGTTGCTACATTAAATTATCTGAAGTGCATAACTTGGAAACATTTCAAAAATAGTTCAACTCCTAATTAAGGCGGTCATACCACAAGACTGATGGTATGAACCACCAACTAAACCCCAAAGCAAACACACATCCCTAAACACAACAACTAACAAGAAATCAAACTAAGGAAAACGATAAAGCTAAGGACAACGCCTCTAGTGCTTCGAGCAGCTCCTGTGGTCATCCGAGTCGTACTCTGGCTCTTGCTCATCGCCCTTCTCATCGTTAGAGCGGCTCCTAGAACCACTCATGAAGCCCTCGCTGCTGCGTGACAACGAGCTGGCCTCTCTGCGGGTGCAGGATCCACTGAAGGAGCTACTATCGTCAGAGGTGAAGCCCCCGTGGATGTTGGTGTTGGCTTGGGAGCTGCTATCACTCGACGACACACTGACTGTGCTACCCGCTAGTGCTGGTGCTGGAGCTGGTGCTAGGGCTAGAGTTGGAGTTGGCGGTGCAGGTGGCTCGTTCCTAGGAGCCAGCTGGATGCACACCAGAGGAAGGGTCCTCTTCCTCAGGGTCAAGCGGATCCTGGCCCCACCTGGTGGCGGCTGACCCTTCAACTCAACGACCTCCTTCTTCAGGCAGTCAATCTGGTTGTAGAGACCGATGATGGTCGTCCTATTGGTGTCCTCCTTGTTATGGGCCGCACGCATCCAGTTAGCGTGCATATAGTGCATGGCCCACAGAGCTCGTCGCATGTGGACAATGGTGGTGTCGTTCTCCAGGTCAGCTGGCTGGAAGGTGCTGTAGGTCTTGTAGTGTGCCCGACTGGGAAGGTAGCGGTAGGCAGTGGTGTGGAGGGTCGAGTGGTGTTGCCGACATAGCTCTCCAATCAGGCGGAAAGCTGCCTCCTGATAGGCGTGGTCAAAGGTACACCTGCCAACCTCTACCTCCATAGCAGCGAGGAGGTACTGCTCGCCGGGTAGCTCCAAGCGGACGCGGTAGGGAAGCTCACCCTCCAGTGGCTCCACCGTGGTGTACTCGAGGGCATGACTGTACCCGAAAGTAAAAGTCATCATGCGCAACTCTTCTACGAATCCTCCCATATCGGCTCCATGCTGGGTCGGAATGCTTACCATCTATAGAACACAAGGAGGGGGAATCAATGTATGCTCAGATCCAAATAAAGTAAATGATAAATGATTCAGAAATAAAACAATGATTTTATGCATGAAATAATTTTTGGCATGAACAATGTTTACAAATTAACAGCATAACTTAGCCGAATAAAATAATGCAGAAATAATTTAAATATTTAGTAATTCCAAAATGACCGGAAAATTTTGTACTCAACTTAAATGATAAACCAATATTTTTCCCAAAATTGGACATACACAACATGACCGTCAAATAAAATACCAATCCTAGACTTGACCTAACTCAAAAATTTTAGTCAAATAAATGCCAAGATTTTTTTCTCGAACCAAGAAACGATTCCCAAATTTTCCCAAAACAACTCCAAATGCAAAAAGACATATGCAGATGAGAAGTTTCAGAGGGGCTCTTAGGGTTTACATTCAGCTAGTCGTATGGTCAAGTTCAGCTGATACCAACTTGTAACGCCCAGAAGTTCACAACCAGAATTCTGAACATTTTTGTGTATTAAATCCCTGTCCAGGAAAGCCAGGGCACACAGCTACCAAGTTGTCATACATAGTACATGTTAATAACAACATAAAAATTGTCTTACAGACATGCAACAGAAAAGGGGAAATAAAGCTATAAACAGCTAAGCCACGCAGAGGCTTCTACTCCACAGGCAGCTTGACGGCGGATCTAGCCTACTTCTCCTGATGATCCTCGTTGGAGTAGAATTCCATCTCTGAGGGGGAAAGGAAGCAAGATTGAGTACCACCCACAGTACTCAAGTCACACCCGTAGATATGCACAATGCATGAGAGACAAAGAAAGGGCATTGGGTTCATTTGCATAAAGCAGTTGCAAACAGTAGTAGTTAAGAAACAGGTAAAATGGTTGTTTAATTAAGCAATATTAAATCATCACTGATCAACGTTACACCATGTTGGTCAGGCCCAAACCATCCATCCTACTTCTACACAATATTTTAAGTCAAATTATTATAGTGAGACTAATCACTGTGAGTCTTGATCAAACGTCCATAACCACGGGCACGGCTAGTTCACACAACTCCTCCCCAACCATCCACACCACGCCGAGGTTGCACCTGCCGAAAGGGCACATCATGTCGACCAGGCTACCCCCCTTGCTCCACGATGGATCCAGAAACCGAGCCGACCCAACTCCATCATGCCCATCCTCACCAATAGTGATTAGGAGAGGGAGAAGCTACGCTACAAGCCCAGCCGTTGCCCATGTTGGCTTGTGGTATGTACGGAAAACTGCTCAAGGGGTTCCCATGAACTGGTCCTTAATTGCCATGGGTGCTACCAGCAAAACCATGCACCGATAACCCACCATTAAGGTCATATTTTAGTTATATAGTTATCCATGTCCAAAGTTCCATTATACCGACACAGAGTCAATCCACAACTAAACATTAATAAGGAGCATTTATTTCCCCATGGTGAGCTAGTTGATTCTAAGCATGGCTAAGCAACCTAAGAACATATTCTAGTCATATTGTTATCCAGGTTGCAAAGGAATAGGGATTCGTCACACTATGGTAATCAAACTATCCATATAGGTCATATCCCGTACCACATGAAATAATAAAACATGAATGTTTATTTCAGCAAAACAAACATTTGGCATAAATTAGGTACAAAATGATCAAGAGTGATGATGTAACTTGCCTTGCTCCGGCCTTGCAACCTTTGCAACAACCTTGTATTAGACGGGATGGTCAGAAACGTCGGCCTTTAACGACATCCAATGCATAAACAATAAAAATAGTACATAAGAACACTGAAACAGGAGCTAAAACTATTTTTAATGGATTCTTGGCATTTTTCTAGATTTAATGAAATATGAATGGAATTAATCAGAGCTCGTATGAATTAGTTATGAATTTTCAAAGTTTCTCAGTGATTTTACTACAAAAAATAAAACGTTATCAAAATATTGCGCATTTAAACTCATTATGGCATCAGCAGGCCCGGGGGACCGGTGCCGACAGGCGAGGCCCACGGGTCAGAGACTCAAGGTGGCAGGTGCACGGTGGATGTGGTACACGTGCGGCCCGGCGCGAACATACCACGTGGCGGCCGACGTGGCCGCCACAGTGGACGAAACACCGACGCGGTGCCAAGTGGTAGAGCAGGGCGCCCACAACGAGCACTACGCTGATGGCTCCGATCTGCCGAGGCAGATCGGATGGCCGAGAGCAAACAGGGCATCGCCCCGTCGGCACGCACGGTCGGCAATGGTGCGCGTGGCCCATGGTCGCCGCCAGCGACAATCTGCCACTGCGAGCGGCGGAGGAGAAGGGGGATTGATTGGTGGCCTCACCGAGTGCTTGTGACAACCAGAGGATGGCAAACGGTGGCAAAAAGAGGTGAATGGTGGCGATGAGGTTCGGGAAGATGACGACGGGGGCGTTCCGATGGTGTCCGATGGCAACGGAGGGGCAGACATCGACAAGAAGATCCTAGCGGGGGTGTAGAAAGGGGTTAGGGGCGAAATTACCGAATGGATTTGTAACATTCCCAATCTAACTGAGGTAATTAATTAAGTTTCCTAGAATCATCAATGTCTTGTAATTAAAATGTTGAATCATCTTTTCATGTAATCAAATTTAAATTAAGCCCTAGCTAATCCTTGCTATGTGCTAGTTTTTACTTCCCCAAGTTCTGTATATCTAAAAATCCTAGAAAAATTCCTAAACATGGCAGGTGATGTGAGCAAGCCCCTGTAAAAATTTCATGATTTTATCCCTTCTGGAAGCACCTCATTTAAATAGATCAGTACCAGTTTGTTCTAGATGAATAGTAAAACCTAATCGGCAAAAACAAAACACTACTAAAAAGTGCATCAAATTTAACAGAAGTATATATGAGAGATAATTTATTAAAATACTAGTTTATTTATCATGAATTAATATAATTTTTTCAGAATTTATTTCATTAGTTTATACCCCTTAAAAATTCAAACAAGTTTCAGCCTGGGTCCTATTTGTTGAATTTCTGTGAGCAAACCATTTTGAATTTTTATGTGAAACTTTCGAAAATGGAACCTAGGTAGTCTGGGCTAGCTACACAAAAATCCCCATATTTTTATCACCAGTTTTACTTACTTAATTTGATTTGTAAAGAGAGAGGAAGAGAAAAATCCAGAAAATCCTTCAAAAACAGTGTTCACCAGTTTTCTACCCAAACCCCTCTGGTATTCCTAAACCTCCACGCCCTGGACCCACCTGGCAGTGTCCCTAGCTTGCCCAGCCCCCTGTCCAGCCATCCCATGAAGCAGAGAGCCCGCCAGCTTGGTTGCCGCTCGGCCGACGCGTGTGCCATGCATGCCGGCGTGTCCAGCCGCTCCTATCGCCCTACATCTCCCTCAGCTGCATCGACCAACCACCATTTGCGCCCTAGAGGACAGAGCACCGAGAGGGAGAGACTACCTCGACCAGCTCGTCATCGATCCCGTCGCCGACCGAAGCAAAACCGTCGCTGCTGTCGAACTTTCCTCTGGTGAAGTCCTCTTCTTGTCCACGTTCCAAGCTCTCCTCTGCATGCCATAGTTCCTGCCCTAATCTTGTCCCCTATCTCGTAGCCAATCCCCGGGAACGCGAGCTTCGCCATCGCTGTCCGTGGCCGCGCTCCAGCGCCGCCACCGGCGTCGCCTCGCCATTCCGGCGGCACAATCCGTCTTCGCCCGAGCCATCACGTCATCACCATTGCCTTCTCTCCAGCAGTCCAGCGCCCCAAGCCCAACCTGAACCGAGCGTCGACGAAGGAGATCGGCCGTCATCTTCTTCCTCTCCAGCCGTCCGCCGCCGCCGTCGTTTCACCTCAACCAGTGAGCCATCTTCCGATCCCTCACTCTCTCACCATCCCTAGGAGGTCCCTAACGTTATAGACGTCTTACTTTGGTCTCAGGTCAACCGAATCAAGCCACCGCCATCGCTCAGTGGTTTTTCGCCACGCCGGACCATCCTCTCCTAGACCGGACGGTCCGTTCCATTGTCTCATTCGCCCTGCTCTGCTCTGTCTCTATGGCGCACTGGCCCCACCTGTAAGGGAGAAAGAGAGAAAAAGAAGATCCGAGAAAAACAAATATTGATTTATTTTGCAACTGAAAAATGGGTAAACTTCAAAAATACATAAGAAATCCATCTTAGCACATTTTTGAGTGAAACCAATTTTGTTAGTTCTATAATTTTGTGAACTTTAATACTGTGAGGTAAAATAATACCATTTCTGTACAGAAAATATCCACAAAATAATATGAAGCAAAAATAACTTATTTTGAGCTTAAGAATTTGACATATTTCTATAAAATCCATTATAACTCCTTTTGAGGTGAGCCAAATTTCTATGGATTCATAAAAATGTGCTCTTTAATTTTGTAACATAAAAAGTGGGAACTTCTGTGTAGGATTTTTCTCTAAAAATGGAAATACTTTTTATATATCTCTTTATAACCTAGAAGTTTATAAATTTCTAGAAAATTCATCCTAATTGCTAAAAATGTGGAACCACTTTTATTTAACTCAGAAAATTGTAATCTTTGATGTGGATAATTTGCATTTGACAAAACTACCTCTTAAAATAGGCCTAAATATTTTCTAACCTTTCTTTTTGATAAACTTGTAAATTTCCCAACTAAATCATTTTAAATCAAATTTCAGTGAACCAAATTTTGTTGGAACCAGTAGGTTATGCTCTTTTATATAAAAATACTTGCCTTCTTGAAATCTTAATAGAAAATGTCAGTCAAGTATAATAACTTAAGGTTACAATATAAATAATTACAAAACTGCCATTTTCAGCCTTCCTATCTTGTTATTTTTGTAACTCATAAACCGTAAAAGATTTTAAGGTGATTCTTTCACTAAAATTCACTTTAAAATATGGCCTACCTACTGTATTTATCTCAGCATTTATTGATCATTTTTGCATAAGCATCTTTAATTGATTCTTATTTGCATATTCGCCTTTTCTCGGTAGATTCGGAGATTTCGGAGTACGAGGAAACTAATCCAGAGGTTGAGTGTGAACCTTCTCTGCAGCAAGGCAAGCATCTAAATCAAGTATCTAAGCATATTGAACCTATATTTTCAATAAATTGATTTGTTTGCGAAAGCAATATCTATATGCATGTTTCGGTCTATTTAAAATGGGAAAACGGGTAGAGTCAATATTACCCAATTGTATGCATTTCCGTTCCTTGGTTATTGATTCCATATTTATACCTTGTCACCCCTAGTTAAGGACTTTGGGATACTTTTATTTTACCGAATGCTTAGCCATGCTTATTTCTAGACTTAGAGAAATCCGATAGATGGAGCTATCGGTTCAAAACTAGTCAATGCGAATGGATGGGTTAAAATCTGAAAAGAATAACTTCTAATTTATAATTAAGAATATGTTTGACTTGGACGGATGATAGGGCGATGAAGGGATGGTGTTTCCTCGATGCACGTAGCTCCGTCTAGGTCGTTAAGGACCGAACATGTTGACGTCTATTCAAGCACCCTACGTACTTCCACACACCGGATATGGGATGGCTGAACTCAGTAGCACGGGAGGCTGTGGCCATCTACGCCCGTCCGTCAGTCGTGAGGAGGGATTTCCTATGGAGGACCTCGAGCGTGCCTGGCTTTGGCCGGAGGTGCCTCCCACGACGATGAGCCCGCCTTAGTCATCACACACGCACGACTAAGTCATCGGGGGCCCAGACGTGGTTTAGGTGGTTGGGGCTAAGCGTGCAAAAGGTTCTGTTGTGACCTCTAGTCCGCACTCAATGTGTAGAGTGTGGGTACCGGTAGGTACGAATCAAACTAGAGTGTAGCCATTTGGCTTCTATCACATCGTGTGGGTAAAGATGTACACATCTGATCAGAGTAAGAACTATTCGAATAGCCGTGTCCACGGTTACGGACGACGCTTGATGTGTTCCTCAGTCATGTTAGCATCAAACTTGGGATATGTGGTTATGGGATTATATGGGTATATCATGACTTAGGATAGTCATGGATGAATGGGTTTGTATAAAAAGCTTTGATGATGAATATGACTTGGTTTTAGGCATGAACGATGATATGCTGGTGTAGCATATATATATTTGGGGCAATGGTGGCCCATGGATGATGTTAGAGCATGGTTTGTGCTCATTTAGATTCCATTTTCAGAACTATATACTTGCTGTCTTAAAATTTCAGATTGAGCTATTTCGCAAATGCTTATGTTTTAAATGTAGTACTTGCTCAATAAAATCAGCTTTATGCAAAATCAGATCGACATAGCCATACTCCTTGATGTAGAGACTAGCATTACTCCTTTGAACTATTATTATTGTATAAGTCTAGCTGAGTACTTGTGTACTCACGCTGCATCTTTCAGGTGAGGACAACGACGACAATGATGTGGTCTACTATTATCCCGCCGAGGGTGGCGAGGATAATGTGTAGTTGAAGTTATGCTCTATCCCCAGTCGATTGCCCTATGGTTTGGTATGGCACCACTGGTTTTACCTTTTATGTTTATATTTTCCGCTGCTATCTTTTGTGCTACTATGTGATGAATTAGGGTGTGTAAACCCTCTATGTAATGTATATAACCCTGCTGCACTTTTATCCATATTTAGAGTACTTGTAATGTTTATCAATTGCTTGCGATGAAAGTGTAAGGCTAGTCGCTTTCCTAGGGACTACCTGAACATGAGTATGAGTTGTGTAGAATTGAGATGGTTGGGGGATAGCTATTGTGGTTCGAGTCCTCTGGGTACGTATCGTGTTTGGTCACTACCATCGAGTGGTTTGACGGGCGTATGACGGGGAGGACTGGCAAGCTATCCTTATGATTTTCTCTTTTGTACACTTCTTGGCATTTCGGATTTATATTGTACCTATGGTTAGCGGTGTCAAGTCTGCGATGAGGTTAGGTGGTTATTTTGATTATATGGACCCCACCTAACTAGATAGTTCACGTTGACATGAGCTAACTGTAACGTACGGTATAAGTCATGGGGTGCCCACAGGATTGGCGGGATTTCACTGCCGAAAGCCAGCGGCGGCACCTACTGAGAACCCACAACGGTGGAAGAGGGGATCCGGCAGCGAAACGGGGCGAACAGTGGCTGGGAAAGGTGTTCCTAGGTGCGGCGAAGATGGTGGGGGTGAGAGCGGCGGCCAGTGGCAACTACAGCGGCGGCTGTGCTCGGTTGGAGGCGGTGGAATGCGGCGGCACTTCGGGTTTATGGCGTTGAGGGCATTAGCGGGCACGGGGAGCTTGGGAGATTGAAGGAAAAGAAGCGGAGGAGCACGGGGAGGGTTTAAATAGGCACGGCAGTGGGAGATCTTGGCCGTGGCTAGCGGATTTCGCAAAATTGTGGAACGGCGACCTTGGCTGGTTGGTACGAAATCCACACGGGGAGATCGGCCAGAGGGCGTAGAACGTGGGGACTCAGTCTGCACAACTCGAACCGAGAGCGAAGGCGGGACGAGGCGGGCAACGGCAAAATCCAACGCGCTAGGGAGATCGATCTCTTCCGGTCGAATTGGCTGGAGGAGGAAGATGACCCTGGCATGTGAGTCCTGACCCCACATGTTAGCGACCAGGGCAAACGGCCACGGCTGCCAACCGGGCCTGGCCGGTCAGTGAGGGGGAATGGGAAGGCCGCGTGGGTTGGGCTGCAGCAGGCCACGGGCGGGAGAGAGGGGAGTGGGCCGGCGGCCCGGAAGGAAAAAGAGAAAAAAGAATAGAAAAGGGAAAAGACTTTCCTAGGGATTTAATTCTGATAATGCGTTTTGATTTATTAAAAATACTTCTAGTGCTCTAAAAATTCCAATTAAAATCCTATTAATGTATTTTGGCAAGGGGAATACAAGAAAAATATTCCTAGCCATGATGAATTATTATTTAATGTTTTCACCATTAATTATTCTCTCTATTAATTATTCTCGCCCGCCGTAATAATTATTTTCTGTGGGCAATTTCTTTAATATATTTTCGTGTGGCTCTATTAAGGGGAAACAAAGGGTGTGACACCAAATCCCCAATTCTGATCTTATCCCCAGATCTTAAGCTACTTTTACTAGGTGAGACGCTGGTGATCATCACGAGTTCGTGACAATTGTGGTATCAGAGCTACCGATCCACACGCAATCTGCCGAGGAAGAAGTCAGTCCACTCCGACGGAGAGAATGGTGGTGGCGGATGGTAAAACCAAGGTGCTGAACGAGAAGGTAGAGGAGCTCACTTCATGCCTCAACAATATCCTCGGCTCGCTGCAGGGGATGGACAAGTGGATCCCCTGCGTGGATGCTAGAATACGGGAGCTGCATCAATCTGTGTAGTGCATATCGGCTCGAGACACCACTTTGGAGACCAAGCCACCAGCGATGCCTTTATAGTGAAGTCACCGCCCAGCGGTACTGCACTGATGATAAGAACCACCAGGGTATTGCTACTAGGGCCAATTCGGTCCAAGAGCGAACCCTGGTCAAGGGTAATCCTCCATTCCATAATTCGTCGGCCGCTTTTGAGTTAATTGTAATGCTGTAGGTATCCACATTCCTAGAGTGTGACACTAGAACACACCCAAACTGCTAGTCTCCCCTGTAAATATGGTCTCCATAAAATAAGCTGGTGCATTAGTTAAGACATCACCATATACTCGTAATGCTCATACCTCGTGGAAAATACTGTCTTCTCAATATCCTCTTCTCGCACCCGAATTTGGTTATAACTAGATTGCAAATCAATTTTCCTGTAGTGCTATACTAGAACACACCCAAAATCGCTAGCTGCTAAAATTATTAGAAATTTCGGCAGTATCCCCTGTAGATATGGATATCCACGACAGGTAGTTATAAAACAAACAAATGACATGAACATACATACATTCCAAACCACCACCAATGCCACAAGACCACACATTTGATGACCATAGCTTTAAACAACCATTTACAAGTTCAATCCCTGACTGATGCTAAGCAAGATTATGAAACTTAAAGCTATAGTGTATAAGTGTGCAATAAAAGGACAAATAGAGGGTGCTACTCTCATCCCATGCATGTCCATGTTATTTTGTGCCTAAAAAACAAAAAAAAACACAAGAGTGAGTAAAGAATACTCAACAAGTACATTATGGAACTAGAAAAAGACATGCACATCTCTCATTTGCCATAAGAAACCATATGAAACATTTTTCTTTTGTTATTGGAAATCAAGAAGTCAAGAAATAGTAGTTCCCCTCTCGGGCAGACATGGACATCCTTTAGCATTACCGGTAAGCTCAGTAAGCAGGGTCAGCGCTTACTACTAGGATCATGAAGAATCAAATAAAAGACTACAAGCCTACGCATGGTATTTGAAAGAAACCGGAATAGAGAATCATGAATATAATAGAACATGATTTATAGCATGAATCAAGAATCAAGAAACTATCTAATCACATCAGTAATAATGTAATAATGAAAGTAAAGTAAATAGAATAAATCTATCCATTGATCACATCACATAAATTCGTCATGCACTTGCCTTAGCTCCGGCGACAACCCAGCCTAATACCTCCCACGTTGGAACCCTCCACACCTGTGGAGGAAAACTACACGTAAGCCTCTATACGTGACTAATTATCAATGCTTAGAACATTTAATAACACCAAAATACAAAGTTTTTATTTTTCTCATCAACCCGTATTAAACTACCTATACTGGTGCTTTCACTGTTTCATGCATAACTCACAAAGCACCTAACGAAAATTAGCAAATAATAACATTTCTAACATCTAAAGAAAATTATCTACAACTTTCATTTTGAGAAGAAAATCATATATGCCTCTATCAGGCCTAGATTAAAGAAAACGAATTGTTGTCCCAAATTTGGACTTGGTAAGCAGTACTGTTCTTAGTGTTTCTCTTAAACCATTTATTGGAATCGAACAAACCAGTGGCACTAGAAAGATAAAGACAAGGCCTAAAACTTTTATTTAGACCACATAACCTGAATCCCTATGGATTAGTACTAGATATGAAATAACAGTCTCAGCCTATGTCCTGGAAATTAATATTTTCGCAACCGGCGATTCAATCGATTCCTACCTGAAAATTGAACTCTGGGCACTAAGAGTAGATTACCTTATAGCGAGAATACCCAATTTGGAACGAATCTGTTGAATTCGAGAAAACCACCAAAATTCTCAAATTTCTCCTTTTTTCTCTTTTCTCTCTCTTCCTTCTCTTCCTGCTGCTTCTCCTCCCCCTTGCTCTCTGGTCGTAGGCTGCTGCTGCAACCTACAGCAGCACATGCAGCACGGCAGCAGCAGCAGTAGGCCAACACGAGCAGAATCAGATCAGCAAAGCAGTATGCAAAAGCAAAGCAGCAGCAGAGAAAGAGCAAAGCAACAGATCCAAACCTGCTTGGCAGGGCGGTCAGAAGCGGTAGGAGCAGCAATCGCCTCAAGCAGCAGCAGTGGCAATGACAACAGCAGTAGGAGCAGCGGCAGTGAGCAACGAGCAGCCGGCGGCAAGGTGGTGGCGACAGCCGTGCAGCGGCAGCGTGAGCAGCAACGATGATGGTGGCGCTAGGGCTGAAGCCTCCCGATCTCTCTTTCTTTTTTTCCCTTTTTTTTCCTTTGTTGCTTAAATAGAGAAAGCCTAATGACAATTAAACGGTTCAGAACAATTCGATCACGGTGAATCATCCAGACTCCGATAACCACTAACTTGTAGTGTAAATCGCACTACCCAACGAGCTCTACGCATCCACAGTCCAGATCGTTCCATTCGGATAACGGTTTAAAAGATAAATTTTTCACGTCTACTAATAACTATTTCCCAAAATACACTTATATAAAACTCGGGGTGTTACATTCCACCCCTCTTCAATCGAATTCGCCCTCGAATTCGTCTAATTACGGCTATAACAAGGAGCCAAAATATAAGACTCATATGTCACTCACCGGGTGTGAATAACTCCGGATAGTCCTGCAGCATCAGTGACTCAAGTTCCCAGGTTGCCTCTCGCTCAGTCTAGTGCGTCCAAGTAACCTTGACATACTTGATAGTTCTATGCCTCAGCACCCTCTATGATTTCTCCAAAATCCCCACCAAACAAGACTCAAACATCAAATCTTGCTCAATAGTCACCGGTTCCAAGGTATATGATGTTCAGGATTTGTCAAATACTTCGGTAGCATGGAAATATGGAACACATCATGTACACCTTTCATGGATTCTGGTAGCTCAAGATGATATGCTAGGGTTCCAACTCTTGCCACTATCAAGAACAGACTAATATACCTAGGGCTAAATTTCCTTTTCGTCCCAAATCTCACAACCTTTGGTAGGAGATACCTTTAGAAGTACCTAATCGCCAACCTGAAACTCTAACTCACATCTCCTGACATCGGCATAACTCTTCTACCTACTTTGTGCCGCGAGCATGTGCTGTTGTATCTCTGCTATCCGTTGTGAGGTCTGTTGAACCCAATCTGGTCCCAAAACAGCTCTCCCCTATGGAATCCCAACATAATGGGGATAGACACTTTCTGCCATAAAGCGTCTCATATGGTGCCATACGAATATTAGCATGGTAACTGTTGTTGTATGCAAATTCGACAAGCGGTAGATCCTCCAACTACCTTTCCAAGAAACAATGCATGATCAACATGTCCTCTAGTGTCTGAATTGTCCGCTCAGATTGACCATTTGTCTGAGGGTGAAAAGCAGTACTGAACTTCAGTTGAGTATCAAATGCCTCTTGTACAGATTCCTAGAACATAGAAATGAATTTAGTATCTCTATCCGAAACAATCGAGCAAGGCATACCATGTAACCTCACTATCTCACGTGTATAAATCGGTGCCAAGTCACTTTCGGAGTACGTGGTGAAGAGGAATGAAGTGTGCCACCTTACTTAGATGATCTAACGCAACCCAAATAGCATCCTTTCCTCATGGAGTACAATGCAACCCAACCATGAAATCCATAGCAATGTCATCCCAAGGCTACATTGGAACTTCTAATGATTGTAACTTCCCTATAGGACTCTTATGCTCAGTCTTCACTCGCTGACATACTCAACATGATGTCACGTACTTTGCCACATCCACTTTCATCCTATTCCACCATAAATCTATTTCAAGTCATCATACATCTTGTTCTTGCCAGGATGCATAGTATAAGGAGTTCCGTGTGCTTCTCGCAAAATCACTTCTTTGACTTCAGCTTTCTGTGGTACACATAAACACCCACAGAATCACACATTTCCTGAGGCACCCAAAATGAAATACCTGGTCTTTCCTTCCTTCACACACCTCTTAACCTGTTGCAGCAACCGGCCATGCTGTTGGGCCTGCAAGACTCGTTGGGGTATGGCGGACTCAAGAATAATATGTGACTTAGCACTCGCCACTCGGACATAACAATAGGAGATATTCATCCACTCGAATTCAGTTATCAAACAACTTAGAGTTGGGGGAACAGCCTTACGGCTTAAAGCATCCGCAATCACATTCGCCTTACTCGATGTGTTGAATATTGAGATCATAGTCTTTAATCAACTCCAGCCACCTCCTCTGCCTCAAGTTCAAATCCTTCTGAGAAAAAATATATTTCAGAGTCTTATGATCAGTGAAAATGCCACAAGACTCCATACAAGTAGTGCCTCCAAATCTTGAGAGCGATAATCACTGCTGCCACCTCAAAATCATGAGTGGGGTAATTCTTCTTATGGTTCTTTAACTATCTCGACGCATACGCTATAACATTACCTTCATGCATAAGAACACAACCAAGACCTACCCATGAAGCATCGGAATAAACAGTGAAACGTTTACTGGGTTTGGGTAAAGTGAGCATGGGAGCAGTCACCAGCCTCTCCTTCAACTGCTGAAAACTATGTTCACAATCACCCGTCCATTGGAACTTCCAATCTTTGTGTGTGAGCATCGTCGTTGGCTTAGCAATAGTCAAGAAATCCTTCACGAAGTGCTGATAGTACCCTGCCATGCCCAAGAAAGTCCTCATCTCATTAACATTTTTTGTCCTATTCCATCCTACCACAGTTGAAACTTTGCTAGGATCAACCGAGATACCCTGCTGATTAATTATATGCCCAAGAAAGGCCGCCTCAGAAAGCTAGAACTCACTTTTTCAATTTAGCGTTGAACTTTTTCTCCCGTAGTGTCTCTAGTACCATCCTCAAATGGCGCTCATGCTCGTCCGCATTCTTGGAGTAAATCAGAATATCATCAATGAATACCACCACGAACTTTTCTAGACAAGGATGTAACATATTGTTCATGGTCTCCATAAAATAAGCTGGTGCATTAGTTAGCCCAAAAGACATCACCATATACTCGTAATGCTCATACCTCGTGGAAAATACTGTCTTCTCAATATCCTCTTCTCGCACCCGAATTTGGTTATAACTAGATTGCAAATCAATTTTCCTGTAGTGCTATACTAGAACACACCCAAAATCGCTAGCTGCTAAAATTATTAGAAATTTCGGCAGTATCCCCTGTAGATATGGATATCCACGACAGGGAGTTATAAAACAAACAAATGACATTAACATCCATACGTTCCAAACCATCACCAACGCCACAAGACCACACATTTAATGACCACAGCATTAAACGACCATTTACAAATTCAATCCCTGGCTGATGCTAAGCAAGATTATGAAACTTAAAGCTATAGTTTAAAAGCATGCAATAAAAGGTGAAATAGAGGGTACTACTCCCATCCTATGCATGTCCATGTCATTTTGTACCTAAAAACAAAATAAGACACAAGAGTGAGTAAAGAACACTCAGCAAGTACATTATGGAACTAGAAAAGGACATATGCATCTCTCATTTGCAATAAGAAACTATATGAAACATTTTTCTTTTGTTATTGGAAATCAAGAAGTTAAGAAATAGTAGTTCCTCTCCGGGGAAGAGATGGACATCCTTTAGCATTACTGGTAAGCTGAGTAAACGGGGCCGGCGCTTACTATTACATTCATGAATAAAGAACCAAATAAAACACTCTATTCCTACGCATGGTATTTGAATGAAACCGGAATAGAGAATCATGAATTTATTGAAATGTGATTTATAGCATGAATCAAGAATCGAGAAACTATCTAATAAGATGAGTAATAATGCTATAATAAAAGTAAAGTAAATAGAATAAATTAATCCATTGATCACATAACATAAGTTCGTCTTGCACTTGCCTTAGCTCCGGTGGCAACCCAGCTCAACAACTCCCACGTTGGAACCCTCCGCACCTGTGGAGCAAAACTATATGTAAACCTCTATACACGACTAATGATCAATACTTAGAACATTTACAACCACCAAAACACAAAGTTTCTATTTTTCCCATCGACCCGTATTAAACTACCTATAACAGTCCCTTGACTGTTTCATGCATAACTCGCAAAGCACCTTACGAAAAGTAGAAAATAATAACACTACGAACATCTAAAAAATATGATCTACAACTTTCATTTGAGCAGAAAATCATATTATACCCAATTTGAGCGGAAAATCATATTATACCCAATTTGGAATGAATCTGTTGAATTGGAGAAAACCACCAAAATTCCCAAATTTCTCCTTTTTTTTCTCTTCTCTCTCGTCCTTCTCTTCTTGCTGCTTCTCCTCCCCCTTGCGCTCTGGTCGTAGGCTGCTGCTGCAACCCACAGCAGAAGCAGGTCAGCAGGCACAGCAGCAGCAGCAGCAGGCCAACACGCAGCAGCATCAGATCAGCAAAGCAATATGCAGAAGCAAAGCAGCAGCTGAGCAAGAGCAAAGCAACAGATCCAAACCTGCTTGGCAGGGCGGTCAAAAGTGGTAGGAGCAGCAATTGCCGCAAGCAGCAGCAGTGGCAGCGGCAACAGCAGTAGGAGCAGCAGCAGTCAGCGACGAGCAGCCCGTGTCAAGGTGGTGGCGACAACCATGCAGCAGCGGCGTGAGCAGCAACGACGTTGGCGGCGCTAGGGCTGAAGTCCTCCTGATCTCTCTTTATTTTTTTCCTTTTTTTTCCTTTGTTGCTTACATAGGGAAAGTCTAATGACAATCAAACGGTTCAGAACAATTCGATCACCGTGAATTCGTCTAAACTCCGATTACCACAAACTTGTAGTGTAAATCGCACTACTCACGAGCTCTATGCATCCACGGTCTAGATCTTCCATTCGGATAACGGTTTAAAAGTTGAATTTTTCATGCCTACTAATAACTATTTCCCAAAATACATTTATTTAAAACTTGGGGTATTACATTAATGGAGAGTTCTGATAGAGGAGTTGGGGGATCCCAGAGTAGTAGCAAGTTTGGAAGTTCTAGATTACCTGAAACCAATTGCGCAATATTTGATGGTGACAACCCCAAGTTGTGGAAGATAAATTGTGAGAAGCTAAGTATTTCCACATGTATCAAGTGCCTTATGACATATTGGCATCATTCGCAACTCTGCATTTTACTGGTAATGCAGCACTGTAGTTGCAAACATATGAGGAGGTGCATAGTGCAGAGAGTTGGGCAGAGTTGTGTGTGGCAGTGAATAGCAAGTGTGGAAAGGATAAATACTAACAACACCTAGAGGAATTAGAAAACCTGAGTCTGATAGGTAGTGTTGAGGAGTTTTATACCAAATTCGAGGAGTTGATGCGTAGGGTGTTAGTTTACAACAAGGGGTATGATGAAACCTTCTTTGTTAAAAAGTTTGTTGGAGGATTGAAAACTGAAGTTAGCCGATCCATTAGTAACAACTATAGAAAACTTTAATTTTTCATCATGCACTTACTTTTCCAGATCAATGTTAAAGGTGGTGCTGGCCGAAAATGGGCAAAGAACATTGAGTATAACTTGTGAGACTTATACTGGTTTGATCCCCACAAATAAACCCATTCATCAGTCAATTGTTGCCATTGTTGCAAAGCTGGCATTGATCGGTGCGCAGAAATTGACCACATGCATGCAACAAAAGGCCTTTATTAAAATGATGGGACTGCAGTACCGAGTAAGATACAAGAAAGGATACAGAATAAGGTTGCTCTTGCTCTTTCTCGAAGAGTTGACATAGAGGAGAGTGCTATGACCACAAGTGTGCCCAAGTAGCTGGGGATTATTCAAGAAGGTTAGGAAAAAGATGAAGAAACCAAGTAGCTTTTGGCTAAATTAAGTGTTCAACCATCTAGACAAGGAGATTCACTTGGTGCTGATCATGCATAAAGGCAAAATATGGTTGGGAAGTTACACAGAGGCAAAACAAGTTGTGTTGTTGGCTCTGATAGTAGTCGATTGGGAGGTCATTCTGGTATTACTGCAACATACTACAGTGTGATGAATTTGTTTCATGGACCAAATCTCAAAAAGGAAGTGCAGGCATATGTGCAAAGACGAGGAATCTATCAACAGGCCAAAGTGGAACATTGTAAGACCCTTGGTTTACTTCAACCCTTACATGTGCCAATACAAGGCTCAACCACTATTAGCATGGATTTCATTGAAGGGTTGCTTAAGTCTGGAGGATTTGATACAATCATGGTGATAGCGGATAAGTTCACCAAGTTTACCAAATTTATCCCTCTATCTCACCCTTTCACTACACTTACCGTAGAACAAGCATTTACCATAATCTTAGACAGATATAGGGTGTTCACTAGTGCTTTGTGGTAGGAACTTTTCAAACTAGCTCATGTCAACTTGAACATAAGTTCTCTATCACCCACAAACTGATGGACAGACAGAAATGTTCAATCAATGTCTACAAGCTAACGTCAGGTACACAGTGCATCCAGGTCCAACCAAATGCTCACCGATGTTCTCTCTCACACCTTGAGTTTTCCCCTTAATAGAGCCACACAAAAATACATTAAATAAAATACCCAAAGAAATTATTTAATTAAGGCTAAGGAAATAAATTAATGGTCAAAATGCAAAATAAAAATCCATCATGGCTGGGAGTATTTTTCTTGTATTCCCCTTACCAAAATACACTAATAGGATTTTTATTGGAATTTTTAGAGCATGTGAAGTATTTTTAATAAATCAAAAACATGTTATCAGAATTAAAAACCTTCTGGGAATCCTTTTCCCTTTTTCTTCTTTTTCTCTTTTTCTCTTTTTTCTTTCCCCTTGGGCCGCCGGCCCACTTCCTCTCTCTGCCACGTGGCCTAGCCCGCATGCCCCCACCTCTCCCCACCTCCCTCGTTGACCAGCCGGGCCCGACTGGCAGCCACGCTGCCCGCTTTGGCTGTTGACATGTGGGGTCGGGACCCACATGTCAGGGTCATCTTCCTCCTCCGACTGAATTGGCCAGAGGGGAAAAATCTCCACGCCGTCGATTCCTCGCCCGTTTGGCCCCCTCGTGCATCTGCCCTCTGTTCAAACTCGCGCAGACTCGGTCTCCCCACGTCTATCAAACCTGGAAAATACCCAATGATACTTTCCATGCGTAAGTGTATAATTCCTCGTCCCAGGAGGCGAGGTACACAACAAAATTGGTAAATAACAGAGTTTTACATTAGCAGAAGTGTAAATGAGTATTTTATTACAGGGGTGACAAAAGGCCCGACATTCAAAGATAAACAAGTAAAGCGTTCAAACGGGCTGGGGACCAAGCCCACAGACATGAGATGGCAGGAACGAGCTAATCCTCAAAGCCTTCATCTCCAGGGAACACCCCATGTGGATTGGAGGGAATGAGCAAGATTGAGTACAACCATAGTACTCAACAAACCATACCGACAAATGCAGTTATAATGCAAGGGAGTCCAAGGAATATACATAGGGTTACATTTTGCAACAAACCATACTGACAAATGTAGTTATAATGCAAGGGAGTCCACGGAATATTCATAGAGCAAGTTGGAGTACTTTTCAAATTTTAAGGCATTTTATATAATAATGGCCTGTTTCTACAACATTATTGTGAGCAAAACTGTGCACCTGTGATGTCCTGCCTCTTTCCCAGACTATACCGACAATATTACCAGTTGTGCCATAAGTCATCAAGAGAGGAAAAACTCTAACTTAGGTACATTGCTATGCTTGCCCATAACCGAGGGCACGGCTATTCAAATAGTTTATACTCTGGCCAGAGGTGTACACTTTACCCATAAGACACGCCTCATACGCGTTACCACATGGCGTGCACCGCCATGGTGCCTCGGAAGAGAACGTGACATAACCCTTCACTCAGTCCAACCATAAACAACAAACCGACCTAGACCTCTTGTCCCCCACCAGGCGACCTAGGTCGAGAAGACGTGGTCTAAGCCTCCATGCATCTTTGCCATCTTGGCCTTCACTTGTAGAGACATCGGATCCATTCTGGGTGTCATTTACCCCATCGTGTCAAATCGCTTAAAGCTGGACTAAGCTTACGAGTTAAGTCTTACCCATTAGACATGTGGTTGTACGGTTTATGCTTTGCAACAGAGGCCCGAAGACTGGTCCTTATGACGGCCGAGGTACTACTAACAAGACCACGTACCTCGAGCCTAGCCAAAAACAAGGTTTGGGAATTTTGAATGGGGTTTTAACATGTCCTGGCTAACTGCCAAAACTCTAGCATTTATCAAGATTTTACAGTTATTTCCAGGTTTACCATTATAGAAAATTCTCTAAATTATTTCTAATTAGCATGGCTAAGCATAAACTTAAAAGTTCTAGTAAGGACCACCCATAGTGTTCTCACTAGACAAGTTTGATACTAGGGTTGACAAGGAAATAATATATACAATTATAAAGCCATAACAAGGAACATAGAAGGGGCTAAAGTAAAACAATATTTACGTGGGAATTTAATAAAGTGAAATGTAATAATTTAAATAAACATAAATTTTCACAATAATAGGTATTCCATATGATCGAGGGATGGTATGACTTGCCTTGCTCAAATATGGTGTCTTCACTGTTGACCACAAGGAACTGCGGATCGTCCGAATCGGCAATGTCTACATGACCAAATGCAAACAAGGGCCAAAAATAAATAAAAGCATAAGAACAGCAGAAACAAAGTGCATAAATGGGTTCTAGACATTTTAAGAAAACATTAGAGACTTGAATTGGTCAAGTTGGAGTTCAAACAATCAAGATGTGGCCATTCAAAGTTTAAGTGTAATTTAAGTGAATATTTCCAATTTCTTGAATTATTTTCAATGGAAAATGAGCTTTATTGCGTCAGTGGCCAAGAGAGAGGGTGGGTGCGCGCGCCAACAGGTGGGCCCCATCTATCGGTCTCGGGTGAGGCCGATAGGCAGGCCCCACGGGCGCGTGCGGGCGGGTGGCCACACGGGCGACATGCGGCCCGGGTGGGCCGACGTGGCCGTGGCGTGGCCCCCACGCCAACGCCACGCGGGATGGCAGGGACTGCGGCACGGGCGGCGGGACTCACCGGTGACGAGGGGGGCGGCGGGGCAGCGGGCTCTGTGGGAAAAGGAGAGGAGAGGGAGGCGTTGCTCACCGGCAGTGGTGCGGCGATGGAGTGCGTCGGGAGCGGCTGGCGGCGAGGAGGAGCTAGCCTTCGGGCTCTGGGGAGTTGATGCCGAGGTGCGGACGGGGATGGCGAAGCCGGAGACGGGGTCACCGAGGGTCGGCATGGACGGGGTCAACGGTGGAGGGCGGCCAGAATATCTGCGACAGCGGCGGAGCGAGGCTATGCGACGCGACAGCGAGGAGGAGGAGGACGAGCTGCGGCAGTGAGGAGAAAGGGGAGAGGGAGGACGGGGCTTCATTTTATAGTCGATGGGGGAGGAGGAATGGCGCTGAGTAGGCCGGCGGCCGGAGTTAATGGCGGTGCACTCATTGGAGAAGAAACGGCCGGCCATTAGGGTGATTTAGAGTGGGATTCTCTGGGGTTTTTGAGGGAAAATGAAGAGGGGATTAAGGGGAGTAAAACCCCTCAATCAATTTGGGCAACGGCCGGAGGAATTGATGGAATCGAATAGAGGAAGGGAAGGAGTTCCCGGCCAGGAGAGAAAGAGGGGGGGGGGGGCAGGAGGTAGGGGACGACTGATGAGTGGGACACACTCGTCAGTGAGGGAGGGGGCACAAGGTGTGGTCGCGGGCCGACTGGGCCGGGAGAGGGAGAGGCCGAGCATGCGTTGCAAGGGGAGGAGGAGAGAAGTGGGGAGGCCGGAGCAGGCCTGGGCCGGCTGATCCCGAGGGAGAGAGGGGAAATAATTTTAATTTTAATTTCTTGATTTATAAATCAATGACAGGGGGTTTTGTGCGATTAAAATTAGTTAGAATGCTCTGAAAATTCTAGTAAAATTTATTTAGGCATTTTGAGGCAAGGGGAATCCAACAAAAATTCCCACAGGCCAAATTGAGTTCATCTAGGTGATTTTTAAAATGGTTGTAGGCTTGTTTTGACTTTAAAATTTCTAGGAATGCATTAAAAGGATATGTTAGACTTAGGGTGATTTTGGGGCGTGACAAACCTACCCCCCTACGGAGAATCTCAACCCCGAGATTCGGAAACAATGGTGAAGAGGTGGGGATGGGCAGACTTCAACTCATCTTTGCGCTCCCAAGTCGCTTCTTCTTTGGAATGATTGCTCCACTGCACTTTACAGAAGCGGATGACTCAACTGCGAGTGTGCCTCTCAGAAGTATCCAAAATCTTGATAGGCTTCTCCACGTAGGTGAGGTCCTCTTGTATCTCAATTTGAGTAGGGTCCACTTGTCCTATTGGTACGCGGAGACACTTCTTGAGTTGAGAGACATGGAACACATCATGAACTTCCCCCAATGATGCTGGCAACTCGAGCCGATAAGCCACCTCGCCTCTTCTGCCCAAGACTTTGTATGGGCCCACATATCTAGGTGCCAACTTCTCTTTGGTTTGGAGCCGTCATACGCCTCGGAGTGGCGTAACCCTCAGATACATGAAGTCTCCTTCCTCAAAAGTCAAGTCTCTTCATCGGGTGTCGGCGTAGCTCTTCTGTCTGGACTGTGCTGCCTTAAGATTATGTTGAATAACCCTCACATTTTCCTTTGCCTCGTCTATAATGTCGGTCCCAAAAACTTGTCGTTCCCCTGTTTAGTCCCATAAGAGCGGGGTCCTACACTTTTGACCATACAGAGCTTCGAACGATCCCATTCGTAGACTGGATTGATAGCTGTTGTTGTATGAGAACTCAGTGTAGGGAAGGCTCTTATCCCAAGTTTTATTGAAATCCAGGATGCATGCTCAGAGCATATCCTCAAGTATCTGGTTGATCCTCTCTGTTTGACCATCGGTCTAGGGGTGATATGTTGTACTAAAGTTTAGACGCATGTACATTTCTTCTTTCAGTTTCTGCCAGAACTTTGACATGAACTGGCTACCACGATCGGACACAATCTTTTTGGGGACACCATGATAACACACTATCCTAGCAAAATATAGCTCTGCTAGCTTACTGCCAGAGTAAGTTGTTTTGACCGGAATGAAATGTGCCACCTTAGTCAACCTGTCCATGACTACCCATATCGAGTCGTACCCTCCTTGAGTTCGGGGAAGTCCGGTGATGAAGTCCATCCCTATCTCTTCCCACTTCCACTCTGGCATTAAGGGTTGGAGTAACCCTGCTGTTCTCTGATGCTTAGCTTTGACTCGCTGGCATACATCGCAAATTGCCATGAACTTTGCTATTTCTCGTTTCATGCTGACCCACCAATACTTCTCTTTCAGATCATGATACATCTTAGTGCTGCCAGGGTGGATCGAGTACTGGCTCTGGTGTGCTTCTTGTAGTATAAGCTTCTTGAGCTCAGGCTTGTCGGGAACACAGATACGATTTCCGTTTCACACTGTGCCTTGTTCGTCTTCTGTGAATTCGACGGCTTCCCCCCTTCTCATGTTCTTCTTGAGGGCCCTATTATCGATGTCCTCAGCCTGTGCTTTATGGATTTGGTCGACGAGATGGGGCTCAGCTTCAATGGTCACCACAGAGCCATGGTTAATGACGTGGAGATTTAAGGCCTTCATCTCCTTACCAAGATTGAATGACTGCTGGTCGAGACAGACTGTGTTGACATAACTTTTGCAACTCAAAGCGTTGACCACAACGTTGGCCTTGCTAGGATGGTAGTGAATGCCCAAATCAAAATCTTTAATCAACTTAGGCCATCTTCTCTGTCGTAGGTTCAAGTCGGGTTGGGTGAAGATATACTTGAGGCTCTTATGATCCGTGTAGACTTGTTAACGCCAAAATTTGGTACGGGTCGTTACCATGTTCGGTTAAGGAAAGAAGCGATATCAGCCATTGGAAACTAATCCAGAAGAGTCCGAGCTTGGGAAGGAGTCGTGAAGGCCACGTTATGGCAGTTATTTATCTTATCTATTAGATAGTTTTATCTTTTAGGAAACCTGATCTCTTGTCCGATCAGGTCTGTTAGTTTTCCTTTTCTAGTTAGGAAAGTCCTGTTCCGTGTCCTATAAGGACTCTTGTAACTCGGGGTATATATACGTATGTCCGGGGACCTTGTAACCTATCACAACGATCAATACAAACTTCGGCGCATCGCCACCCTTTCGATGGGTTCTTGCTTCTCAAGCAGGGCTGCATCGGTTAGGTCCGAACTCCTGCGAGAGGGTAAGACTCGTCACCCCTTACCCAGGTGTATCTGCCCTGTCTACGGCTGCATCGGTTCGGTCCGACCTCTTAGGCCGATCAGGTATACCACATCACGCGTGCGTAGATCTTATCAATTTATTGGGGGTGATTTATCATCAGTTCGTGCTGCATCGGTTGGGTCCGACCTACTGAACTGCCAGCGATAAATCGTTCCTGCTAGGTTGATGGTTTTTGCACAAGCGTCTTATCAGAATGTATAGCCGATAAGTTATCTTATTACATCACAGTTGCATTAGGTCTATCGGCTTGTTGAGGTTCCTTTACTATTATCGATCTGTGCTGCATCAGTTAGGTCTGAACTACTAGATCGATAATAATAGATTTATCCTTGTCGAGCCGATCGGTGTATATGCGACGTTCTATCGGAGTGCTTAGCCGATAGGTTATCTTTTTATAAAGCCGACTGTATTATCCTTACTGTTTTGGTCATCTATATTATCATCGGTTTTCTAGCCGATGCACATGTGTTTCCTCGGTAGTCGGCTAGCTTACTATTCTGCCTATCTATTTTATCATCAGCTTCTAGCCGATGCACATGTTATACTAACAGCTTATCTATTTGTTTATAGCGCTATTGGTTTCCTAGCCGATACACAGGTGCCATCGGCTATCGGCTACGAGGAGCCTACATCAGTCCGTATCGGTCGATAGCCGGTGTGCAATTACTGTTGGTAGTCGGACGCGAGCACGAGACCCGGGCGCGAGTACAGGCGGGGGCCCGGGCACGAGCATAGCGGCGATCGGCTGGAAGGAATCCGTATCGGCTTGCTGGCCGATTGGATCAGTAATCAAATTTCTTCATCTCCTTGTCAATTGCGGGGTCAAATTGACTGGCACGCCTACGAACCTCAAATATTTTAGGACCTGCACTGGAGCTAAGCAGATCTCCCAGGCCTTCGCGTGTCGCCCAGACTCTAGACGGCCCCCCGCGGGTTTTCGGCGTCAACAAGACTTCATATGGTTCCCAATGAGGTAATTCCGCCATAACTTCAAGGTGTGAACTACGGTTGCCAACTCTAGATCGTGGGTAGGGTAGTTACATTCGTGCGGACGCAGCTGACAAGATGCATACACCGTGACTTGTCCTTCCTGCATGAGAACACAACCCAAACCTTGGTGCGAATTATCATAGAACACTTGGAAGTCCTTGTGGATGTTAGGCAAGATCAAGGCCAGAGACGACACCAGCTTTTCCTTGAGCACTTGGAAAGCTTCTTCTCACTCAGGTGTCCATATGAATTTCTGTTCCTTCTTCACAAGATTGGTCATGGGTTTGGCGATCTTCAAGAAGTTCTTAATAAAGCAACGGTAATATCCTGCTAGTCCAAGGAAGCTATGGATCTGCGAGACTGTCTTTGGTGATCTCCACTTGGTCACTACCTCGACATTCATGGGTTCCACAGCCACACCATGTGCAGATACCACATGGCCGAGGAACTTAACTTCGGTCATCCAAAAGTCGCATTTACTGTGTTTGGCATATAACTGATGCTCACAAAGCTTCTCCAACACTAGACGTAGGTGCAACTCGTGCTCTTCTTCGGATCTGGAGTAAATCAATATATCATCAATGAAAACAACCATGAATTTGTCTAGATATTCCATGAACACCTTGTTCATCATATTCATGAAGAAGGCCGGGGCATTGGTTAGTTTGAAAGACATGATGGTGCATTCATACAAGCCATAGCGAGTGGTAAAGGCAGTCTTCAGAATATCTTCTTTCCGTATTATCAATTAGTGGTAGCCTAACCGGAGGTCAATCTTGCAGAACACCCTAGCTCCCTTCAGTTGATCAAATAGGTCGTCGATCCTAGGAAGTAGATACTTGTTCTTGATGGTGACCTCGTTGAGGGCATGATAATCGATGCACATGCGCTTGGTCTTAACCTTCTTCTCCACGAATATGACTGGTGCTCCCCAAGGCGATGTACTAGGGCAAATGAACCCTTTCTCCTTCAACTCTTGTAACTACTTCTTTACCTCCGCCAACTCATTTGCTGCCATGTGGTACGGTGTCACACCCAAATAATCATTTATATAATACATGTGGAAATATAATTTTCAGAAATTATTTAAAAGCTTAAAGATGAGGTTAATAAAAATCCCTAACAAATTTCAATATAAATATTGGCCAGATAAAAATTTATTAAATATTTCTTTAACTCTTCTAGTCCCTGGAATTTTCTAGGAATTAATTGAGCTAGGGAAGTATTTTTGGTAATTAGAAAACCATTTCAGTGAATTAAACAAAAGAAAAAGGTTTGAAAATCCCTCCCTGGCCACTGGGCCGAATTCGCCCCAGCGCCATCCTCTCTGTCATTCATCTCTCGCGCCGAAGCCCAGCCGGCCCACCTCTCTGTTTCTCTTTTTCTTTTTCTCTCCTTCACTAATTGGTGGACCCCACCTATTAGGGCCTTCGTCTAGCTCAGGCCGAGGTCGAGCCGCGCCGCATGAAATCTGGCCGCTCCGCTTGGGATCTTCCTAAATTAAGTGGGTCCTCTTCTTATCCGCCACCTATCCCCTACACACCCATAGCAAATCGACCCCGAATCGGGCCCGAACTCAACCCCCTTTCAGAAACTCACTGCCGCTCGTTTTTGCAGCCGCCATAGTCACCGTATCCGCATTGGTCTCTCCCGATCCGCAGCCCTAAAAGTACCCCTGCCCTCCCCTCTGCATGCCGCCGCCCTTGCCCTAGCCTATCGCCTCCCGTAGCACCCTAATCACCAGTAGATTGCATCACCGCCGCCGCTGTCGACTTCAGCCGTGCCATGCCACCGCTTGGGTCGTTGCCGCCCCTTGCTATCGCTTCGGTTGTGTTCGCCTGGAGGAGCCACACCTGGCCCGCTGGTCCGCAGCCACCGTTCACCACCGGAACACCATCGTTGCTGCTTCTTCTCGTCGCCAGTGACCATCCATCGCCATTCGCTACCGTGTGACCCTAGGGTATGATCGCCTTGTCAAGCTCTTTCTTTTGGTGTCTCCCGTTGTCACCGTCATGCCCAGGATTGCCGGTGAGCCTCGCAGCCCATGCCATCGCCATCGTCGGTCATCCACGTCGTTGCCCCATTAGTCGGCCTGTCACCGGCCGTCCCCCGTGGTTGCCAGATAGGGGCCAGCTGTCGTGCATCTGGGTGCCCAAGATCGGGATCCATCCGGGCTGTCCGATCTTAATCCATTAGATCCTATCTGTCGGTTCCGGTACACCGCCTCGGTGAACTCGGTCTACGGTGGACTAGCCTCTGATGATGCAATAAAGCCCCTTTTCTCTTTCAAAATTAATTCATTATTGCGTCATTATGGCTTTAATAATTTCTGAAAATGGTTTTAAATGGCTTAAACTTCTAAAAATCATAACTAATTTATACGAACTTGGATTGAGGCCGTTCAAGTCTATAAATTCTTTAAAAATCAAGATCTATCCATTAAAAATATTACGTGCTTATGTACTATTTTTGCTTGTTTTGTTATTTGCCTTTAGTTTTTGACGTTCCGGAGGAGTCAGTTTACATTGAAGAAGGTTCAGAAGATTTTGCAGAGCAGCAAGGCAAGTCACACAGATCCACAACCCTTTGAGCATATTGATCGGATGATTTAAATTCTTGGTTTTATTCAAACATGCATTTATTTTATAATGCCATCAGGAAGGGAAAACCCTAATCTTTGTTTACAGCCCGGTTGTTTTGATTACCTGCCACTGTACCTATGGGATTAATATGACTAGCTAGCTCAAGTTATTGGTTTGCTAGAATAATTCTAGCACTTGCTTAGCCATGCTTAGAAATTTATAGAATAACTTAAGGGCTGCTATACAAATATTGACTCACATGAAATAACGGTTCCATTCATGACCGAGGCCGTGCAAGGTTAATTTTAATGGGCAATTAAAACATGACTAAATGGTGGGTTGTGAGCACATGGATTGGTGATGTTGTCAGTGGTGCTCATGACAATTAAGAACCGGTTCACAAGCTACTGTTGTGAAGCATTTACAGTACTAACCAGAAGCCAGCATGGACAACAGCTGGACCTGTAGGGTAGCACGTCCCAGCAGGAGACACCATGGTGTGTTAGTTGATAGGTGGTAGTGTCAATAAATCTACAGTGGCAGTGCCAATAAGTCCATATTTGGGAGCCAAGAGTTTCTCTAGCCTGGAGGTTGGGCCATGTTTATTGGGGACTTGGCCGGAGGTCATTCTATTAGGCGTGTTATGCGAAGAGTCCTGTCACAACTCCTTTCCGAGGTATTGTGGTGGTACCAAGGTGCATGGTGACATGTTGTGAGGTTGTGTCTTGTGGGTAAAGTTGTACACCTCTGGCCAGAGTAAAACTATTTGAATAGCCATGTCCGCGACTATGGGCGAGCCTAACAATGTTTTTCGTGATTAGTCTCACTTGTTACTAAATGGCTAATATTGTGATATGATGGTTAAACCAGCTCCAGGTTGGGGTGGTTTGGGCTTGTGCGGCCAGGTGGGCTGAACAGTGTTGGCTTTATACTGACTAATTGTTCTACTATTTTATTATTCTCTTAAATGTTTATGTAAATGTTCTTTATGCAATTTAGCCCTATATGCCATCCTTTGTTATCCTATGTACTTGCATATTTGCTGTGTGGCTTGTTGAGTATTCCATGTACTCACCATGCAATACCAAATCATCAGAAGAGGAGTTCTATAGTGATGGTGAAGATTTGAAGGACTAGGCCGAGTTTGGGTCAAGTTGCCTGTGGAGCTTGGAGTCGTCACCTTCGCTAGTTATTTCCATTGCCTAGAACTTTATTTGGTTGAGAGGTTGCATCTGCCTCTATAATAATTATACATTCGTCATGTTATTAGCTAAAGACTTGTACTTTGCTATCAACTTTGTTATTATGTGCCTCTGCTGATTCCTAGATGAGGGTTAAATACACATGTTAGCGTTTGAAATTTTGGATGGAAGTTCCGGGCATGACAAGTTGGTATTAGAGCCTTCTTGACCTTACGACTAGCCAAATGGTAATCCCTTGAAGCCCTCTAAAATTTTTGTTAGAACTGCTCTTTCCCCTATCTCTCCAAAAAATTAGGTTAGCTTTTGCCCAAAAATTTGTTGGTCTAAAACCCCTTTTACCGAAAATAAAATGATTTGAAAATTTTATATCTGCATTCTGCTCCACCTTGGTTTAAAAAAAACAAAACAAATCCACTATTAAAATGTCTATTCGGTTTAAAAAAATCATTTTCAGTTATTGTTCTTCCTCGGTTTATTTTACCTTCTTCCAAATTTCGCTATCCTTTTCCTTTTATTTGAGTTAAACTTGTTTTGTTAATTTAATCAAAATTTTAGCCTCACTCTTCACCTTCCATAGATGTTAAACCACTAGCCTGTGCATCTGTTTGGAGTCGGAGGTTTCATCAAGGAGCTGCGAGACATGGCTTTTGCCATAGGATTCAAGCCAGCCCCTGAGTACCGACAAGTCACCCATAATCCGGTTGAAGAGAAGTGCCGCATTCGGTTGATGATCTCAAGTGACCGTGAAGGGGTTCCATCCATGATCTTTGGAGCCGGAGGAAGGAACTTCGAGCACGCATGTCAGGAAGTAGCATTGGAGGCTATTGGAGAACTTCGTTAGCGCTTCGCCGCTCCCTTGAGGGACACTGCTTATCATTACCATCCATCTCGGACTCATAATGATGAGTACAACAACTACCGGAGCCCTGAGGCAGAGAGCAGTGCTACTACGCAATGCTTAGTGAGGATGCTAAGTGCCATGGACAACACTCATGCTGATGTAGTGATAGCAGCTCATGATCGGGAGAACGAGAACCGCACCAAGATATGTAGGCTGCAAAATAAAGTGGATCGCTTGGAAAGGGAGCTAGCACTGGCCAAAGGAGAAGCACCCCCTGGAGGAGCCAAGATCCGCACCACTTCAAGGAAGAGAGTTCGCCTTCCACCTCAGATTCAGCTTGCACCTAGGACTTGCTTGCTAAATGATCAGGTCCCACTCAGAGTAGTCCCACCCGTGGCTTATGCTGATGATGCAAAAGAAGAAGACCCAGAAGAGTAGGAAGCTAGCAACCCTTCGGAAATGTTAGGAGATAGTGGAACTCGTACCCATTCTGAAGTGGAGTGGGGTGACACCCAAGAGGATGAAGAGGAATCTGAGCACAATTCTGATGCAAGACTAAGCCCTTCACCACGTTAAGTTGTACCCTAGTAGGAGTTTACCTTAGAATATTGTGTTAGCCGCTGTGTGCTTAGGTGATGCTTGTTTGTGGGGTTTAGATGGCAGTTTATGTCAGAGGGTGGTGATGTAACTGCTTAAGTTAGGAGTTTCCTGTTAGTGTAGTGTGGGTCTTAAGCAACATAAATGTTAATCATTCAGTTTAGATCAATAAAAGTTAAAGTTTAAATAACGAGTCCTTATTCTAAGGGTTCTTTTCTTTTTCTCTTCTATGATCTAATCCTTATAGATGGTGAACAACCGCAATGGCGGTGGCTAGGACATCAACACTGGGACAAACAATAATCGAGGAGGTGCACCCAATGGACCGCAGCCTCCTGATGACAATCTAACCATCACATAGGTTCTAGCAAACCAGACTCAGCTGATGAATATGATGTTCCAGCAAATGTAGAACTAGTAGAACCAGTTGCCTTAGCAACCGATGCCCCCACCACCTCAGAACAAGCTTGTAGAATTCTTGAGAGTGAGGCCTCCCACCTTCTCTAGTACAACCAACCCAGTGGTAGCAGGGGATTGGTTACACGCTATAAAGAAGAAGCTAGATCTTCTACAATGTACGGACTAGGAGAAGGTCTCATTTGCTTCCCATCAACTGCATGGCCCTGTGTCGGAGTGGTGGTACCACTTTCGAGCTAACAGAGTTGAAGGTCAACCTATCACTTGGGCTGAATTCACAGCAGCATTCAAGAAGACGCACATTCCTACGGGGGTGGTGGCCCTAAAGAAGCGGGAGTTCCGAGCACTTAAGCAAGGAAACCGGTCGGTGACCGAGTTCCTCTACGAGTTCAACCGTCTTGCCCGTTACGCACCGGAGGTAGGATTGAACACAAGAACCAAGCCTACCAGAGGGGGTGAATGGTAGGAAAAACCAAACAACCAAGTCTTTTAGCGGAAATAAAAAAAACCTTTGACCTAGATGAAGTTGTGATGCATTGCCGTATACCGTCGGTCTGATTGCCTACTTGCTGCTGATACGATTGCCGTGCAGCCGGCGCTCCGACTGCCTTGATGCCGCCGATCTAACTGCCCACGAACAAAGAACACTACTCAACGAAACTATTGAAAGTAGATGAACTTTATTTCATCAAGATGTGTCTACAAAGTGCATACAAAGCACTCCTCTCACTCAAAACTAAACCCTAGATTTTCTCTCTTCCAAAAGTTATAGCTCTAGAGCCTCAACCCCTCATCTATTTATACCTAAAACCTCCTACACAAAGTAGGAGTAGAACTCCTAATCCTCATTATGACTAGGAGGTGGTTCAACTAAAGTCCAAATTTTGTTTCTTTCAAAATTCTCAAGTTCTTCATGCATGGCATTAATCCACGATTCATCAGTGAGTGCATAAGTAACATCTTTAGGTTCAAAAGAAGCAACAAAAGCAGAATTCACATGATCATGAGTTACCTTAGACCTTGTAGTATGCTCACCAATGTTACCTATTATTTGTTCCTAAGGATGCCGTCATTGAATGTGCAAAGGAGCAGAGACTTCAGAAGTTGTTTCACGTTCTGAGCCTTGAACAGTAGAAGTTGTAGGTTCTGGAGGACCTCCAGAATCAGCACGAGCCGAACCAGAGCTGGATCCCCCTGCCGGATCTGACTGTAGCTCCTCAGGTGGTCTGATCGGCGTTGTTCTGGCAGTCTGACCGGCCACCTCAGCTTCGTCCTCATCGTCGCTCTCCTCCACAAAAATACTATTCTCCCCCTGAATCTGCAATAATGTACCTGAAATTTCTAGTCCGTACCTGGACTAGTCTCATCAAAAGTGACTTCCCAAGTCTCAACAATTTTGTTAATTTCTAAAACAAGTACACGATATCCTTGAGAATGAGCAGGGTAACCAAGAAACAATCCATCTGTAGAACGTGCTTCAAATTTATCCAAATTTCCAGATTTAAGAACAAAACACTTGCACCCAAAAACACACAAATAAGAAACTTTGGGCTAATGTCCAAACCGAAGCTCATAAGAAGTTTTTCCAAGTTTAGATCTCAAGAAAACACGATTAAAAATACAACAAGCAGTGTTAATAGCTTCCACCCAAAATTTCCTAGGTCTATTATACTCATCAAGCATAGTCCTAGCCATCTCAACCAAAGAATGGTTCTTTCTATGAACAACACCATTTTGTTGAGGAACCCGAGGAGACGAAAATTAATGTTCAAGACCTTTTTCATTGCAAAATTGTTCAAAAGACATTTTTTAAATTCACCACCATTGTCACTTTGAATAGTTCTCAAAGATCTAGGAAGTTCAATAGCCAAATGAAGATACAAACTCCGAAAGTGTTCAAAAGTCTCATCTTTAGTTGCCATAAAGAAAACCCAAGAATATCTCAAAAAATCATCCGCAATAACCAATACATACCACATTCCTCCAACGGATTGCACTCTAGCTGGACCAACAGTATCCATATGTAAAAGCAGTCATGGTGCATCCGTCATCACAGAAACAATTGGATTATATTAAGAAGCAACCATCTTAGCATGACGACATGGTGAACAAACCAAATCAAGATCCTTTTTAAGTTTAGGCAAACCATGAATAAGATCCGAACCACTAATTCTAGTAAGATGATCAAAACCAACATGCCCAAGTCTACGATGCCAAAACATTAAGTCCTTTCAAAATTTAGGAACTAGACATGTGATCTCAGATGAAACACCACTTTCAAAATCAGCTTTAAAAACTCTTC
Source organism: Oryza meyeriana var. granulata (assembly GCA_003991445.1). Taxonomy (NCBI): domain Eukaryota; kingdom Viridiplantae; phylum Streptophyta; class Magnoliopsida; order Poales; family Poaceae; genus Oryza; species Oryza meyeriana. The sequence continues at coordinate 87,679 of RYFJ01002482.1, forward strand.
CATAACAAGAAATTCCCAAAACAAAATCTCCAGAAGAATAAAAAATTTTACTCCTAGTTTTATTAAATCTAACCTCAAAATTTTCATCAATAATTTGAGAAACTAAAAGCAAATTGTACTTCAAATTTTCTACCAAAACCACCTCATTTAGAACAAACTTGTCACTTACCTTGATAGATTTAGTAGCAAGAACGACACTAGTAAAAGCATCTCCAAAGATAATTGATTCAGTCTTAGATGCCGAATGAAGGGAGGAGAACCAACTTTTATCACCGGTCATGTGCTGTGAACAACCGGAGTCCATTATCCACACATTCTCCTTCCTTGCTACCAAAGCCTACACACAAGCAGATGTCGATATCTCAGTACTGGGGTTAGATAACAAAAATTTAGGAATCCAGTACTGAGACACACGACCAGAGGTACCAACAGGCATATAACCACGAGCAAAACCAGCTTTATCCTGGTTAGCAAAATTTACTCGAGGCCGGTCTGACCGTTGGATGTATTGCAGTTTGACCGCTAGCCTCGGCCCAAAACCTGATTTTTACCATTTAGATTTTGCAAAAGCAATTTCCCTTTCCTTTTTCTATTTTCGACAAACTCTAAAACAAAAACCAACTAGATGTCCATCTTTTCCACAAAAAGAACAAGTATACTTTCCACGAGAAGATGAATTTGCAACCAAAGGTTTTGAATTCAAAGACTTGGTTTCTTTACATGTTGTAGAAAGAGAAAACAAAATCCCAGCCGATATAAAAATGGTTTGTTTAGGTTCAGGTTTTGTCAAAATCTCACCCTTTTTAGTGATACCCAAAATAGCAAGTTGGTGAGAAGTAAAATAGGCATGTGCATCAAAACCTATACCTCTGTTGTGTGTGCTCACTTTTGATTGATCCAAAATCATATTTAGTTTCTTATTTCCATTGGAAAATCTTTGCAAGGAACTTTTCAAATAAGAAATCTCCTTTTTTAAATTAGCACAAATTTTGCAATCAACCAAAACACCTTTTTGTTTGTGACACTTTGAGCAAGAAAGCACCTTATGATTTTTCACAATATCCTCCATGTACTGAACACGACCTAAAGCACCTTTTACTTTCATCTCATTTAAAGAACATGTTGAGCAAGTTTTAGATACGAAAACATCTTTTTGTTGTTTTAACTTTCTAGCACTCAAAATATTAAACATGGAACTTGCACCAAAAGCAACTTTATATTTTCTCAATAGCTTTTTAGTCAAAAGTAATTCATCTAAGATTCTAGTATGCAGCATAGTTCCAAGAGTAAAACAAGATTCTAATTCTTTATTTTTAGTAAGAGCATTTTTAAGTCTTAAGCATGTAGCAGTATTTACATCTCTTAAAGCAGAAATTTTAGAGAATAAAACTTCACAAGACTTGCAATCATCATCATCAGGAATCAAAGATCTTAGTCTAAAAATTTCAGATTTTAGAGATTCAACAATAAAATTATTTTTCTTAATTTTCTTCTCATAACTCTGAATTTTAAGACTAAGAGTAATTGTCATCTCTTGACAAGTTTCAATGGAAGGAGTAAAGGTAGATACCTCATCATTGTCATACTCAGAATTGCAGTCATCTAAACTTGATCCTTCACGAGTCATGAGGCAAACCCCTGAGATGTTCTTCCCTTTGTGATCACCTCCATCTTCACTTTCACAGTCGGCATTGCTTGCCCCAGCTTGTTCAAAAGCAGCATAGACATGATTAAAGAACTTCTTGAAATTTTCCTTGCTTTGCTTTCCTTTGAACGCTTGCTTCTTCTTTACATCTTTGGGCTTCTCCTCTTCATCTTCCTTTGTAGATCTCCCAAGCTTCGGACATTTAGATCGAATGTGGTTCAACTCGCCACACCCAAAACACCGAATTGGTCCACCTCTTCTCCTAGTTTTGACATTATTCAAAGCTCGAGAAAACTTGTTAGTTAATAGTGCCAGGTCCACCTCACACAATTGCTCGAGTTGGTCATCGGAGATGGCATTTAAATCATTGAAAGAATTCGATGAAGAGCCATCAATAGAAGAATCAAATGAAGAAACTAAGGCAATAGTTTTTGAATCTGACTCGTGAGAAAGAACATTCAACTCATGGGTTTTTAGCTTTGTATAAAGAGAATCCAAAGTTAGCGTTGTCATATTAACAGATTCTTAAATCGATGTAATTTTCATCTCCCAAACTTTCATATCTAATCCAATCAAAAGATGTCTTCCAATTTCAGATTGAGATAGTTAACATCAAAAAAAATCATCAACAGATCTAAGATTACTTAAAACTTTGTTAAAGAGACCAAAATAATCATCAAGAGCTTCTCCAGGTTTCATCTCAAATTTCATATAGTCCTTTTTGAAAACATCCCTACAAATTTCCTTGATGTTAGAAGATCCTTCATAAAAATCACGTAGTACCTTCCACATCTCTTGCGTAGTTTCAAGATGAGAAATTCAATCAAAATCCAAGCGAGAAAACAAAATCATGTTGCGCGCTTGACAATTATTTTCAAACTCAATTTTATTTTTAGCAGAAATAGCATCAGGGATTTCATAAGGATGAGAATATTTATGCCAAATATCGTATCCCTGAGACATAATATAAGATTGCATCTTTTTGCACCAAAATTGAAAATGAACTCCATCAAAAACATGCGACTTGGTTGAAAATTGGTCAGCCATGGCTAAATCTCAAGATTGATCAAGATTAAAAAGAGAAAACAAGGTTCTGATACCACTTGTCGGATCGAACATAAGAACCAAGCCTACCAGAGGGGGTGATTGGTAGAAAAACCAAACAACCAAGTTTTTTAGCGGAAATAAAAGAAACCTTTGACCTAGATAAAGTTGCGATGCACTGCCATATACCGCCGGTCTGATTGCCTACCTACCGCCGATACGATCGCCGTGCTGCCGGTGCTCCGACCGCTTTGATGCCACCGATCTAACTGCCCACGAACAAAGAACACAACTCGACGAAACTATTGAAAGTAGATCAACTTTATTTTATCAAGATGTGTGTACAAAGTGCATACAAAGCACTCCTCTCACTCAAAACTAAACCCTAGCTTTTCTCTCTTCCAAAAGTTATAGCTCTAGGGCCTCAACCCCTCATCTATTTATACCTAAAACCTCATACACAAAGTAGGAGTAGAACTCCTAATCCTACTAGGACTCAACTCCTAGGCCTACTAGGACTCTACTCCTAATCCAAGTAGGACTCAACTCCTAATCCAAGTAGGACTCAAACTTTCTAAGGATTCATCATCTATTATTTTCCTCACTTCGGATACGTCCTTGTCGTAAATATTGTTTCCAAGGATTCGGTATCCATTTTTTTCTCTCATTAAGTATATATTTTTTTTACTTGAGGAATCTCTAGAGCATTTGAAGAGTGAAAATTTCAGCAAGTATACATATGAGCATAATCCCTCCAAACTTGCACTAGTGGCAATATTGAGTAAAAGAATTTAAGTGTCCCTTAAAAGCAACATCAAAGGCCCACATAAAGATTAGAGTGCACACAAGCTAAACTAGTGACCAAAAGACCTCACTCATATTGTTAGCAAGCACAAGAATATACTAGAGGTAAAAGTCAAAGCTTTTCTTTTCTCATCTTTTTATTTTTTATTTTATGAAAATGTAAAGCAAGAAAAAGCATAAAAACTCCCCCTCAAATCATGCCAAAAGGATGAATAATACCGAACTCTCCCCGAGGAAACGCAAAATGAGAAGAATCCAAAGGCTTAGTGAAATTGTCTGCCAAAAGGATGAATAATACCCAACTCTCCCCAAAGAAATCCCCGAAGAACCTGATTCTGTTAGAATCTAGAGACCTAGATGTCATCCTAGGGATAGACTGGCTGACCAGACATAGATGAATGATAAACGGTGCTACAAGGTAAGTCACCTTAACCAGTAACCTTGGGTAGAAGGTGATATTCCGTACTCCATCTGTTGGACCCCCGAAAGTGATTCTCAACAAGGCTACCCTAGTAGAAATCCCGGTGGTGAGAGACTACCCAGATGTGTTTCCTGATGATCTGCCAGGCATGCCGCCTAAGAGAGACATAGAGTTCCGGATAGATCTAGTACTGGAACCGCCCCCATCTACAAGAGACCTTACAGAATGACAACTAATGAGCTAGCGGAGGTAAAGAAGCAAGTGGAAGATTTGGAATGGAAAGGATTCATTCGACCAAGCACTTCACTGTGGGGAGCGCCCGTTATCTTTGTGGAGAAGAAAGATCATACCCAACGGATGTGTGTAGATTACCGTGCTTTGAATGACGTCACCATTAAGAACAAGTACCCATTGCCCAGGATTGATGATTTGTTTGACTAGTTGGAAGGGGCCATAGTATTCTCCAAGATAGATCTCCATTCTGGATATCATCAGCTAAGGATCCGAGAGGAGGAAATACCTAAGACAGCTTTTACCACCCACTATGGATTGTACGAATGCACGGTCATGTCTTTTGGTCTTACTAACGCCCCAGTCTTCTTCATAAACTTGATGAAAAAGGTATTTCTGGAGTACCTGGATAAGTTTGTGGTGGTCTGCATTGATGACATCCTCATCTACTCCAAGACTAAGTAAAAGCATGAGCAGCATCTTCGGTTGACATTGGAGAAATTGCGAGAGCATCAGCTATATGCTAAGTTCAGTAAGTGTGACTTTTGGTTGTCGGAAGTGAAATTCCTAGGTCACGTCCTCTCTGCTAGGGGTGTTGTGGTGGACCCATCCAATGTGGAGTCAGTCACCAAATGGAAACAACCAAAGACAATTTCAAAAATCCGGAGTTTCCTTGGCCTTGCGGGATATTACCGCAGGTTCATAGAGAACTTCTCGAAGATTGCCAAGCCAATGACCCGGTTGCTTCAAAAGGATGTCAAATTCCAGTGGTCACCTGAGTGTGAACAGAGCTTTCAAGAGTTGAAGAAGCATCTGGTGTCTGCACCGGTGTTGACTTTACCAGACCCCAGGAAGGATTTCCATGTATACTGTGATGCATACCGGCAAGGTTTAGGGTGTGTTCTGATGCAAGACGGAAGGGTGGTCGCTTACGCGTCTCGCCAGTTATGGCCACACGAGAAAAACTGCCCTACCCATGATCTGGAACTGGCCACGTGGTTCATGCATTGAAGATATGGCATCACTACCTTATTGGTAACCATACAGAGATGTATACGGACCACAAAAGTTTGAAGTATATCTTCACTCAGCCAAACCTAAACCTGCGTCAGTGAAGATGGTTGGAGTTAATCAAAGATTATGATATCGGAATTCATTATCACCCAGGAAAGGCCAATGTTGTGGTGGACGCCCTCAGTAGGAAGAGTTATTGCAATGCTTCAGAAGGATGACGGTTGCCTTGGAAGTTATGTGCAGAATTTGAGCGGTTAATTTTGGGAATCATCAAGAAAGGTTTCATGGCAGCATTGGAGGCGCGTCCCACGCTCTTAGACCAAGTCAGAGAGGCCCCAATCAATGATCGAGACATCCAAGAGATCAAGAAGAACATGAGAAGAGGAAATGCCAGTGGATTCTCTAAGGATGAACAAGGAACATTATGGTTGGGAGAACGGATATGTATGCCAGATAACAAGGAGTTAAAAGATATTATCATGAAAGAAGCTCACGACACTCAGTATTCCATTCATCCTGGCAGTACCAAGTTGTCCCAAGGTCCTAAGGAAAAGTTTTAGTGGGTCAGTATGAGACGAGAGAAAGCCGAATACGTCACCGTCTGTGATGTGTGTCAAAGAGTGAAGGCAGAGCACCAAAGGCCAACAGGGTTGTTGCAACCATTGAAGGTACCTGAGTGGAAATGGGAAGAAATAGGAATGAATTTTACCACTGGGTTGCCCAAGACTTCGTCGGGATATGATTCCATCTGGGTAGTGGTCAATAGGCTTACCAAGGTTGCTCACTTCATCGCAATGAAGACTACTTACTCTGGTAGTAAGTTAGCAGAATTATATATGGTAAGAATAGTGTGTCTCCATGGGGTACCTAAGAAGATCGTATCTGACATAGGTAGTCAATTCACCTCGAAGTTCTAGCAGAAACTCCCGGAGGAGATGGGTACCCATTTAAACTTTAGTATTGCATATTACCCTCAAACGAACTCCTTCCCGTTCACTTGAAATGGTGAGACGAACACGACACTTCTCTTCACAGGGGTTGTGAGTGACCTGTCTATACTTTGGGGCTGGATTATACCCTATGGCGAAGGCCATGTCTCTAGCTCCTTGACGAATCCACCAACACCAAACAGATGCACATGCTCATGGTTTGCCATCTATAGAGCATGAAAGGAAGATTATTGATTTCAACTAGGTTATCAGAACAAGTTTGTTTTAAATAAAGGGGGAAAAGAGGGGTAATAAAATTTCCAAAGAAAATTAAAAGCAAATTGAAGTACCATAAAACGGAAAAAGTTGTCTCTTTTTTTAGAAAAGGATCATAATCAGTACAGTAATGGATGTATAGTACTAATTACTAGAATGGTGAGAGATGTTTGCACAATTAAATAGATAGAGGGTTTACAAGATTTTTTAAAAATAAATTTCTCTTTTTTTGAGAGAGAGGAAGTTAATTAAATCAAAAGTTTTTTCATGTACCATTAACTTCCCTAATTAAAAGAGAAAGGGGAGAGGATTGTTCTAATTTTTTAAATTTTTTTTGAAGGCTCTTAGGGGTACCAAGGGGCTTATCCTACGGTCAACTTGGCTCTGATACTAACTTGTCACACCTAGAATTTTCATCCAAAATTCAGGTGTTTTATTATGTGTAAGTCCTTGTCCAGGAATCAACCGATGCACACGTGAAAAACTTGATAACAAATTAATTGTTTACATAACGACTGTATTTATTATAGAGGTGAATGGCACCTCTCAAAATGATAAAGTCTAAGTAGCGAAAATAAACTATAGACGACGTGACGACTCCCACTCCATGCACTTGACCAGGCTTCCGCTTAGTCCTCCAAGAAGTCTTCCTCACGGTAGAACTCCTCTGATGATGATTGTTGATTGTATGGTATGTACATGAAATACTCCACAAGCCACATAACAAATATGCAAGTGCACATGATAGCAAAGGATGGCAATATATGGCTCGAGTTGTATACAGCATTTAATAAAGCATTTAAGAGAAAATAATAAAACATTAATCATTAAACAATATTAACCAATACTATACCAGTCTCCAAAGCGATATAGGCCCAACCACTCCAACCTAGAGCTAACCATGTTCCACCATTCATTAATTAATTAAGGTAGTGTGGGACTAATCACAGAAAACATTGCTAGGCTCGCCCATAATCGCGGGGCTATTCGAATAGTTTTACTCTGGCCAGAGGTATACCAATTTACCCACAAGACACAACTCTACAACACATCACTGTGTGCCTTAATACCACCACGGTATCTCGGAAAGGAATTGTGACAGGATTGTCCATGTAACTTGCACAATAGGAGAGCCTCCCACCAAACCTCCGGTCTCTGGTAGGGGTGATCAAGTGCCTTCCCGCGAGATGGCTCGATGCCCAAACTCATGGACTTATTGACAACTGCCTTGTGTGGACTTATATCAGCCACAAACCAAGCCCTGGTGCCTCCTATTGAACTCGTCACAGTTCAAATCCTGCTATTACACATTCTAGCTTGTGGTTAGCATGAGTGTTGCTTCGCAACAAGTAGTCCATGAACCAGTCCTTAAGCGTCATGAGCACCACTTGCAACATTTATAACCCAGGTGCTCACAGCCCACCATTTAGTCATATTTTAGTAGACCATTAAATCACCTTCACATGACCACCATCGTGAGCTGAGTCATCATTTCATCTGAACTAAAGATTGTAATTAGGGTTAGAATTATAACCCATAAGTTATTCTATAGTTTTCTAGGCATGGCTAAGCAAGATCCTAGAATTATTCTAGATAACCAATAAATAAAGCTAGCATAAAGTCACATTTGTCCCATAGGTACAATGGTAGGAATACAATTCAACAAGGCCATAATCAAGGATAAAGGTTTCCCTTTCAGATGACATTATAAAAATAAATGCGTAGCTGAAGGAAAAGATAGCTTAAAACATAGGTACAATATGCTCAAACGTGTTGAGGAGTCTATGTGATTTGCCTTGCTACTCTGCCCACGCTTTCGAACTCTCCTCGAAAAATCCTGACTCTTCCGGAACGTCGGTGTCGGCGATATGGGACAGGGGGTCCCACATGCCCTGGGGACGCGTGGGTCATCGGCCACGTCAGTTCCCCGAGGGTCATCTCTCCATCGGCCCCGGGCTCGTCCCCGGGGCGTCATCGCCATCGGCCCCGGGCTCGTCCCCGGGACGCCGTAGCCATCGGCCTCGGGCTCGTCCCTAGGGCGCCGTCTCCAGCGGCTTCGCTCCTGGGCCCGGGCACCGATACCCCGGTCCCGGGTGCCGATCCCCTGGTCCCAGATGCCGATGCCCGGGCCCGAGGCCGACCAACTCGACCTTAGGTGCCGATCGCCACGGCTCCAGGGGCCGATCCACCCGAAGAACTTGGTTGACCAGCTCCCCAACTACCTACATTAATGACGAGGCAACAGGGCCTGTCGCCCCTGTCGCCTGCCTTGCCACGCGTGGACGTCCCAGGACGGCCCCCCGTGAACACCCGACAATACCGTCAGAGCCTTTTGACTAAGAGGACCTCGGTTCTCTGCCCTATGGCAGCGGAGGGCGATGGCCTCTGTCACATCTCTGTACTCCAGCTGACATGGGAGGCGACAACCGAGACGACCAGACGCTCCGTCACATCCCCACGTCCCGAAGACTAGGCCGCCCGCAGCCGACCTACTCCGGCGTGGGCGCAGCAGTGGCAGCAGGCGGAGGCGTACAACAAGACAGCGCTTCCTCTCTCCCTAGGAACTGGCACTGTGGACTCCCCTGATTCTATAAAGGAGGATCCAAGCCACCGAGAGTGACAGGCCGAACTGGATAGGAGCTTTCCCCGTCTTCTGGCTCTCTAGCTCGCACACTAGCTACTGTTCTTCTTCTTCGGCTCCGGCCGCGAGCTAGGTTCACCCTATAACCTCATTCATCCACCTCATAGCCAAACACACATAGGAGTAGGGTGTTACGCTCCGGCGGCCCGAACCTGTATAAATCCTCCTGTCTTCCGTGCGTTGGTCGAGGTTCGGACGGTCCGTTCCCGAAACGGACGGTCCGAACCCCTCTGTCTCCCAGCTCGGACCCCTGGTTCCCGAGCACCGTTTCTTCCTTCGTTCGATCCTTCTTCCACCGGACGCCTTGTACACCTCAGAACTACTCCCCTGGCCGAATCTCAAAAGGGGGGTCTCCCGACTTCCCGCCGTCGAGGTTTCATCCTCCGACAGCTGGCGCGCCAGGTAGGGGGAGTTTCCTTTTCAGGTGGTACGCTGGCGTCCCCAACACCGGCGCACTCCATGGCAGGAGGCCACCGTCCGCGGGACGCTGACGAGGAGTCCGGCGACTTCACCCCGCCGGGTGGCGTTAGCCCGGTGGTAAGCCCACTGCGCTCCCCGTCTTCCAGGAGACGCGCCGCGCGAACCAGGCGGGCTGAGCTCGCTCCTCGGCGGCCTGGCAGTGCGGCGTCGGCCCTTTCTCTCTCGGAAGGAACCGGCAAGTGCCCCGCCGGGTCTGCCACGGCCTCATCCTTGAGGCGCGAGCGGAGGCGCCGCTCCACGGCGCGCCGCAACCTCGACTTCCAGCCAGCATCACCATAGGGAGCTCTCCTGGCGGCGGAAGCCCTCCTGCGCCACCCCCCGGCATTTAACGGGGGCGGGGGCCGGGAGAGGCGCTGGCTCAACGAAGTTATCGACCTCGTAGGCATGGCCCATCGCCAGGTCGCTGCCCACAGCAGCGCAGGGGCCAGGAGTGCCGACCACGCGACGTCTAGCGCGGGCCGGCCCCCCGCCCCGAGTCAAAGCAGGGCCCGGAGCACGGCGCCACGCGCCATGCCACCGACAAACAGCGGCCACGGCGACCTCCGTGACCGACTGAACCAGGGGCGGTCCGACGAGGACGCCCGGATCATTATGGAGCGACAGCGCGAACGGCGGGCGGACGCCGCCACGCGTCCTGAGGTCCAGGCCTCCATCTCTGACCTACTGACGGGAAACTATCATTTGACACCCGAGCCCGCTCTGTACGGCTCGGGTTGCCTGGCGCTCTCCCCAGGCCTCCGGCAGGTTCGCTGGCCGGCCAGGTTCCGGCCCAGCTTGCCGAAGAAGTATGACAGCTCCGTAGATCCCACGGAGTTCCTACAAATATACACTACTGCCATCCTGGTGGCCGGAGGCGATGATCGAGTGATGGAGAACTACTTCCCCGTCGCTCTCAAAGCCCAGGCGCGCTCTTGGGTGATGAACCTCCCCGAGGGATCAGTCTACTCGTGGGAGGACCTCTGCCACCAGTTCGTGGCCAACTTCCAGGGCACCTTTCCGCACCCTGGGACCGAGGCGGACCTCCATGCCCTACGCCAGGGCAGGGACGAGACGCTGAGGCACTTCCTACAGCGCTTCAGCCAGGTGCGCAATACTATCTCCCACATCGCTCCTCACGCGGTCATCCATGCCTTTCGCTCGGGTGTGCACGACAGGCGCATGCTCGAAAAGATGGGCACCCGCGACGTCCAGACTACGGCTGTGCTGTTCAAGCTCGCTGACCTCTGCGCCCACAAGGAGGAGGCCCGGGCGTGGGATGAGCCGCGCCCCGAGGCCCCTGGCGAGGACCCTGAAGAATACGGTGAGTCCTCACGCTCCGCGGCGTGTCAAGACAGGAGGAAGCGACAGAAGGAGAAGGCAGCCGCCGATGGCTTCGCCTTGGCTGTTGCGGGCGCCCCACGGCCCGACGATGCCCGCGGGGACAACAGCACCGGCGAGCGGCCAAGGGCCGCACGCGCGCCGCCTTCGCCGGCAGCGGCCCAGAAGTGGTGCACCGTCCACGAGACGGATTCGCACGATCTCACGGAGTGCCGCGCCGTCCAAAGCTTGGCCAAGCAGGTCAAGTACTTCCGGCAGGAGCCTTAGCAGGCCAAGCCCGGTCGAGACGATTCGGGTGGCCCGGCTGAAGGCAACGGACAGGCCGACCAACGGCCCAGCTCTGGGAAGCCCGAACCCAGGCCTCCTCGCTAAGGCGAGTGCGAGCCTTGGACGTAGCACCCGGAACAACCAAGCCCAGGCCTCCGGATCCCAGCATATATCAAATCGCATTATAGTCGGGCCCCCCGGGTCCTGGGGCCCCTTGCCCAATAAGGGCGTAGCCCGGGATCCACTTGTTGGGCCCGGTACCGTGCAGCCCGAACCAGGGCAGCCTCGCCAAGGCGAGTGCGGGCCTAGGGACGTGGCGCTCAGGACAACATCAACATTTTCATAACCAGATGGGGACCGATAACCCGGATAGCTTCGCCCTGGCGAGAGCGTGTCCGGGAAGGGCGTCCCGACACTTTCCAAGCCCGGAGAGATCATCCCGATTCGTCCCTCATTACCGTCTACTCAGCCCGGGGCCTTCCGGTCCCGGACACACATAGGGTACAACGGCCCGGACTCCATCGGACGCGATGGCCAGTCCGGGCGTTTCGTCCCGACTCAGCCCGGGACCTTCCGGTCCCAGACACACATAGGGTACGGCTGCCCGGACTCCATCGGACGCGATGGCCAGTCCGGGCAGTTCGTCCCGACTCAGCCGGGGCCTCCGGGTCCCGGTATGATAGTCCGGACCACGCCGCCCTGTCGAGCGCAAGTCCGGGCAGGCCGCTCCCGGTTGATCCGTTCCCGGTTGATCGGCTGCTCCCGGTCGAGGATCTTCTCCCGGTGTCAAGAGCTCGCACACTCGCAAGGGAAGCTGAGCCCGAGCACGGCCCCTGACAGGCCAGAACCAGAGAGCGTCCTCGCTGCCCTCGGTAGCGGGGCTCGTGCCCGCTCCTCGCGCCGCGGCCTCAGGTCATGATACGCGAGTTGATGGTTGGGCACACACCAATAATATTCCGTAGGCGGCGAGCGTGGCGCTCGTCGTACAGCGCCCCTCGCCCGGCAAACATATGGCCTGGGACTTACCTCCTGGGCCCGACTCTGAGGAGCCTGACCCGGGGCGGCATCGCCAAGGCGAACGCGCGCCTAGGAACGTGGCACCCGGAATGACCCTCACAGGGCGCGAGTACCCGGACAGCGTCGCCTCGGCAAGGGCGGGTCTAGGGAAGTCGTCCCGATGTGGTCCATGTCCTTCCCCGGGCCCCCGTGCCCGGGCACATGTCAACCATACATATCAAGTCGCATTTCAGTCCGGGGCCCCTGGCCCCGGGCACATATTTCAGCCGAGGCACGGATTCCTGAATCCGCGCCCTGGGCCCAACACCGAGGTGCCGAACCAGGGCGGCCTCGCCAAGGCGAGTGCATGCCTAGGAACGCAACACCCGAAGTAGGGCGCGATAGCCCGGACAGCACCGCCCCGGCGAGAATGCGTCCGGAAGGTCGTCTCACATTCCATATTCAAGCCCGGGCCCCCGGAACCTGGCTTATATCAAAACCGTATTTCAGTCCTGGGCCTCCGGGTCCCGGACGCATATCCTCAGCGCTGGCCGGGGCCTCTGGGTCCCGAGCACATGCCTTTCCCCAGTCTCGAGGCTCGCGAGGGAAGCGAGTCCGAGCTCCATCCCTAGGCACATCAAGTATCTTCACAAGTCTATCTGTATAAACATCCTGTAAGTTACAGTGAACCCGGGCCAGCACCGGACTTCCCCGAAAACTCAGCGCTGGCCGGGGCCCCTGTATATACACTTTACATAAGCAGCATTTTTAATATCCTTCCCGGTCTCGTTCCTTTCGTCGTTTCCCATGCGTTGCGTTCGGGGCAGTCTCACCCCCTGGAGGTATCATCGGGCCGCGCCCGTACAGCGGCTGGGTTATGTGCAAACCCAGCCACAGTACGGGCGCGACCACGACGACGCCTTCGGGAGGTGATCGACGCCACGGCTCGTAGCATGGGGTGGACAAGGGAACGAACCGGACGCTCTCACAGTTCACTATGTGTAGAGTAGACCTTTCCCCGGCGGTCCTGGGGACGATTCATACCACACCAAGCTGGGCGCCCGGGGAGACCTAGTTTCTTCCTGGTGTACCGGGCCGAAGCCGTTCTGTCGCCAGGACTCTTCTTCGGCTCTTGGGTATAGCGCTACATCGATACCGGGGCGCCCGGGGAGACCCCGTTTCTTCCTGGTGTACCGGGCCGAAGCCGTTCTGTCACCAGACCTCTCCTTCGGCTCTCGCGTACAGCGCTACATCGACAAACATCAACCACGACAATATGCAGCTCGACAACCTCGACTTCCTCGAGGAACGAAGGTTCCCGGGGTGGGCTGCGGTGCCCGACCTGGCCAGCTCCTCCCCGGCTGCCGCTGAGGCGCCGGGGGCTTCGTTGCCTGGCGACCCCGGGCCCGGGCAGGATCAGTTCCCAAGGGGCTCCCGGCGAGTCAAGAGTGTCCTCGCGGCCTCGCTACGCGCCTTGGGCCAGCGACGCCCTGGGGCACGGAAGGCCATCGGACCCCGAAGACGGACAGGGGCCGAACCTGCGGACCTTGCCGCTCTGCAAGGCTCGCGCCCCGGGGAACCGGGTCCCGGGGCGGGTGACCGTCGCGTTCGCTGCCCCTGGGAACCGAGCTCCCGGGGCAGGCGGCTGCCCCAGGGCCCGGACAGGGGCCATAGGCCCGATGGCTGTTCGCAGCTGCTGGATATCGCTGTCGGACGACGCCCGATACTCGGTGTTCCCGGACACGAAGCCCCGAACACCAGCAACCTCCGAACAACCCAATAGACCAAGGTACGAAAATATAGACATGATCATATACGTATACAAATGTCTCTCTTTGTACAAGACAGGCAAAACCGGAGCGCAAGCACGAGCGAGGCCCGGAGACGTCGTCGCACAGGGAGAGGTCGCTGGCCTCCTTCGGACCGGACCCCGGGCGACGACAAAAGAAGGGCGCTCGGGGGCATGGAGGGCCCCCGGGCCCCGAAGGCGCCCGCGCATGGCGTCAGAAGGAAACCGGCGTCTTCCTCAACCTCTTCGTCAGGCATCAGCTCTACGAGATGGTCACCGCGGTCGAAGAACCCTGCCTCCGGGGCAGCGGACTCGACCACGGCCTCCCGCGGCTTCCTCGCGAACTACCGCGACTCCCTCGCGAACTGCCACGACTTCCTCGCGCACGGCAAACTCACACCCCCGGGACGCAAGCCCGGTCTCTTGGGCCCGTACGCGTTCTCCCCGGGAGAGTGTTTCCTTCTCCCACGCCTCCATCTCGGGCCAGGCGCGGGAGAACTCGTCGGCGGCGGATTCGGTGGCGCCCTCCAATCGGACGACGCACCTCTCTGCTACCGCGGCCTCCGGCCAGCGGTCGCCACGAAGAACTCGGTGGCGACAGTACGGGTGGCAAGCTGCCGCATCGCCATCGCGACCGCTGTCGCCGGCCTTCCTCAACACTTCGTTCCATGTTTTCAGCCCGGGTCCCGGGTACGTATCGCATCTAAATCAACAAATCGTCAAGCTACGTCAGTCCATGGCGAACCAGGCGGACCCAGCGTCCCCTCATTTCTTCAAGACATGGCCCTGTTCCTGCCCGGAGTGGATCCCGGCCGAGCAACAGGGCCAGGGGCCACTGTCGGCAAAATGGGACAGGGGTCCCACATGCCCTGGGGACGCGTGGGTCATCGGCCACATCAGTTCCCCGGGGGTCATCTCTCCATCGGCCCCGGGCTCGTCCCCGGGGTGTCATCGCCATTGGCCCTGGGCTCGTCCCCGGGGCGCCGTAGCCATCGGCCCCGGGCTCGTCCCCGGGGCGCTGTCTCCAGCGGCTTCGCTCCCGGGCCCGGGCACCGATACCCCGGTCCCGGGTGCCGATCCCCCGGTCCCAGATGCCGATGCCCGGGCCCGAGGCCGACCAACTCGACCTCAGGTGCCGATCGCCACGGCTCCAGGGGCCGATCCACCCGAAGAACTCGGTTGACCAGCTCCCCAACTACCTACATTAATGACGAGGCGATAGGGCCTGTTGCCCCTGTCGCCTGCCTTGCCACGCGTGGACGTCCTAGGACGGCCCCCCGTGAACACCCGACAATACCGTCAGAGCCTTTTGACTAAGAGGACCTCGGTTCTCTGCCCTATGGCAGCGGAGGGCGACGGCCTCTGTCACATCTCTGTACTCCAGCTGACATGGGAGGCGACAACCGAGACGACCAGACGCTCCGTCACATCCCCACGTCCCGAAGACTAGGCCGCCCGCAGCCGACCTACTCCGGCGTGGGCGCAGCAGGTGGCAGCAGGCGGAGGCGTACAACAAGACAGCGCTTCCTCTCTCCCCAGGAACTGGCACTGTGGACTCCCCTGATTCTATAAAGGAGGATCCAAGCCACCGAGAGCGACAGGCCAAACTGGACAGGAGCTTTCCCCGTCTTCTGGCTCTCTGGCTCGCACACTAGCTACTGTTCTTCTTCTCTGGCTCCGGCCGCGAGCTAGGTTCACCCTGTAACCTCATTCATCCACCTCATAGCCAAACACACACAGGAGTAGGGTGTTACGCTCTGGTGGCCCGAACCTGTATAAATCCTCCTGTCTTCCGTGCGTTGGTCGAGGTTCGGACGGTCCGTTCCCGAAACGGACGGTCCGAACCCCTCTGTCTCCCAGCTCGGACCCCTGGTTCCCGAGCGCCGTTTCTTCCTTCGTTCGATCCTTCTTCCACCGGACGCCTCATACACCTGAGAACTACTCCCCTGGCCGAATCTCAAAAGGGGGGTCTCCCGACTTCCCGCCGTCGAGGTTTCATCCTCCGACAGTCGGTGACTAAAGGTAATAAATAAAAACAAGAAAAACAGTACATAAGCACATATCAATAGTATAATATTATATTTTTAATGGGTAGATCTCGATTTTTAAAGAATTTTGCAAGTTGAATCACCCCAAACAGAGTTCGGATGAATTAGTTATGAATTTTAGAAATTTAAACCCATTTAAAACCTATTTAAAAGAATTAAACTGATTTATTGCGTCATTTGCCAATTATTTTAGTACTGAAAAAGGGAATTTGTGACATCAGCCCCAGATCAGAGAGGCGGCTGAGCCACTAGCAAGGGCCCACAAGCCAGAGAGAGAGGAGGGGCCGGTCCACGATAGACCGAGTACTCGAGGCGACCTAGGGTATCCGACGGCTAGGATCTAACAAGAACATGATCGGACGGTCTAGATTGATCGGTGGTGTAGAGATGAAACAGAGGGCTGAGATCTAATCATCTATAACCAAATCAATGGCTAGGATCTAACATAGATCAGGTGATCTCTCGGGGCTGACTCGGCCGACACATCGGATCCGAGGCTGAGGTGGCGCTGGCATGGCACCAACGTGGCAGTCCACGTCAGCCTCCGGCGGTGGTGGCTCTAGAACTGATGGTCAACGGCAATCGGTGGCACGGCGGGGCTCGGTGACAACACAAAGGGAAAGAGGACGTCAAGGCAATTCTTACCCTTGCTTACCCGACAGCAAACGGTGGCGAGAACTACCGCGATGAGCTTCCAGCAGCAGGGAGTTTCTGGTCGATGGCGTCGATGCTGTTTCGACGGGCTCCGGCGATGGGGAAGTGGCGGTTGGGCTTCCTACTGATCCCACGGACCCAATGACGTAGGTAGCGGCGGTCGACGACGGCGAGGATGGCGGCTAGGCACGACTAAAGACCTTGCGGCGGCAGCGGAGCAAATTCAGGCATGGAGAGGTTGCTAGGGTTCGCGGTGGCTATAGGTGGTGCACGGAAAAGATCCCAGAGGCCTCGGGCTTGCTATTTAAGGAGGAAGTTAGTGGAGACAGGCTCGGTTACGGCTCCCATGGCGGTGGAAGGGAATTGGGCTCATCCCGAGCTTCACGGGTAAGCAAACACCACGAGATTTGCCGCAAAAAAAGGGGAAACGGAAGAGGGGGATTAGGGGAATGTTTCCCCTCAACTAATTTGGGCAACGGGCACACGAGAAGGACGGATTGGATGTGGATTCAGTGCGGGGCAACTAATCTGTCGCTTAGGTCGTCGCCGCCCCTCGCCGTCGCTTTGGTTGTGTTCGCTTGGAGGAGCCGCACCTCGCCCGCCGGTCCACAGCCGCCGTTCGCCACCGGAACACCGTCGTCACCGAAGACCCGAAGGTCTCCGCCGCTTCTTCTCGTCGCCAGTGACCATCCGTCGCCTTTTGCCACCATGTGACCCTAGGGTATGATCGCCTCATCAAGCTCTTTCTTTTGGTGCCTTCTGTTGTCGCCGTCATGCCTGGGATCGTTGCTGAGCCTCACCGCCCGTGCCATCGCCGTCATCTGTCGTCCATGTCATCACCCCATCAGCCGCCCCATCACTGGCTGTCCCCCGTGGCTGCCAGATAGGTGCCAGCTGTTGTGCATCCAGGTGCCCGCGATCGGGATCCATCGGGGCCGTCCGATCTTAATCCATTAGATCCTAACCGTCGATTTCGGTACACCGCCTCAGTGAACTTGGTCTATGGTGTACTAGCCTCTGATGATGCAATAAAGCCCCTTTTCTCTTTCAAAATTAATTCATTATTGCGTCATTATGGCTTTAATAATTTCTGAAAATGGTTTTAAATGGCTTAAACTTCTAAAAATCATAACTAATTCATACGAACTCGGATTGAGGCCGTTCAAGTCTCTAAATTCTTTAAAAATCAAGATCTATCCATTAAAAATATCCACGTCTGTTATTATGTGCTTATGTACTGTTTTTTTATTTTGTTATTTGCCTTCAGTTTCCGACGTTCCGGAGGAGTTAGTTTACATTGAAGAAGGTTCGGAAGATTTTGCAGAGCAGCAAGGCAAGTCACACAGATCCATAACCCTTTGAGCATATTGATACAATGATTTAAATTCCTGTTTTTATTCAAACATACATTTATTTTATAATGCCATCGGGAAGGGAAAACCCTGATCTTTGTTTACAGCCCGGTTGTTTTGATTACCTTCCACTATACCTATGGGATTAATATGACTAGCTAGCTCAAGTTATTGGTTAGCTAGAATAATTCTAGGACTTGCTTAGCCATGCTTAGAAATTTATAGAATAACTTAAGGGTTGCTATACAAATATTGACTCACATGAAATAACGGTTCCATTCATGACCGAGGTCGTACAAGGTGCATGGTGACACGTTGTGGGGTTATGTCTTGTGGGTAAAGTTGTACACCTCTTGCCATAGTAAAACTATTTGAATAGCCGTGCCCACAGTTATGGGCGAGCTTAATGATGTTTTTCGTGATTAGTCTCACTTGTTACTAAATGGCTAATATTGTGATATGATGGTTAAACTAGCTCTAGGTTGGGGTGGTTTGGGCCTGTTTTTCAGTGTTGGCTTAATACTGACTAATTGTCTACTATTTTATTATTCTCTTAAATTTTATGTAAATGCTCTTTATGCAATTTAGCCCTATATGCCATCATTTGTTATCCTGTGCACTTGCATATTTGCTGTGTGGCTTGTTGAGTATTTCATGTACTCACCTTGCAATACCAAATCATTAGAAGAGGAGTTCTACAGTGATGGTGAAGATCGGGAGGACTAGGCTAGGTTCGGGTCAAGTTGCCTGTGGATCTTGGAGTCGTCACCTTCGCTAGTTATTTCCGTTGCCTAGAACTTTATTTGGTTGAGAGGTTCCATCTGCCTCTATAATAATTATACATTTGTTATGTTATTAGCTAAAGACTTGTACTTTTCTATCAACTTTGTTATTGTGTGCCTTGGCTGATTCCTAGACGAGGGTTAAATACACATGTAAGCGTTTGGATTTTTGGATGGAAATTCCAGGCGTGACATACGGTCTCTTGTAGATGGGCGTAGTTCCAGGCGCCAAATCAATGCTCAATTCAATTTCTCTTAGGGGCGGCATTCTGGGCAAGTCCTCTGGGAACACGTTCGGGTATTCCTTCACTACAGGGATTTCCTCAAGACGGAGCTGATGTAGAACTTGCTTACGTGTTTCGGTGGGGTGAGCATAGAGAACAACCAGCTGGTTAGGGCCATTGCATAATGTCACTGTTCCAATCCAAAACTCCGTGATGGCGAGAGAGCCAGTTCATACCGAGGATCACATCCAAGTCCTTGGAATTCAAAAGGATGAGGTTGGCTCGAAAAGTAGTTCCTTGGATTTCTATGGGCACCGACGGACTAAAGTGTCAGGCTGGCATTTGTCCCCTAGGGGTAGTGATGGTCATAGAGTTGCTAAGGCTTTCCACCCTCAAGTTATGTTGCCCCACAAATTCTTTAGATATGAAAGAGTGCGTAGCTCCAGAATCAAATAACACTGTTGTCGGATGAGAATAGACCAGAAATGTACTAATGAGCACTTCTGGAGCTGCCTGAGCTTCTCCCGCGGAGACTTGGTTGACGCGTCCCCGGACCATGTTGTTGTTGCCTCTGTGGTTGCGGATCAGAGCTAGACATTTCTGGCGCTTAGGCTTTGGACACTTATTTGCAAAGTACCCTAGCTCTTGGCAATTGAAACAGACCAGGATCTTCCCATTTCCATCCTTGCGGGTGGTACCCCAGTCATTTCCACAGAAGCGGGGCGAGGAGTCTTGTTGATGTTGCCCTAGGGTTGCTGAGCAGCCTTGGCTATGTACTGAGGTCATGGGGGTTGCTGAGCATGGGAGCCTGATGAAGATCCCCTGGCGTAAGGGGTGGTAAAGCGGAACTTCTGACTAGGCCCTTGCTGTGCCTTGAAGTGGGCCAACTGACGCTTGTGGTTGTCGATCTCCTTATGCTTGGCTTCCTGGCAGATTGCTTTGTTGACTAGTCTCTGAAAATCTATGTAGTCATTGGAGATCAATTGCACCGAGAGGTCAGAGTTGAGTCCGTACAGAAACTTCTCCTGCTTGTCCTCATCTTCCCGCACATCCTCTGGTGCATAGCGGGCCAGCGGTTGAACTCGTGCAAGTACTCAGTCACCATGTGGTTCCCCTGCCTAAGGTCGTGAAATTCACGCTTCTTCAAAGCCATGACCCTTGTAGGCACATTGTAACATCCTGAAAAATGCAAAATAAAAATCAGAAACGGAAAATCGAAACCAACAAAAATTTTTGCGAAAGATGCATCATGTTGGTTCTTCTCGAATTTATCTTATCATTTTTGCCAGTGCCAAAAGTATCTTGCTTAAGTACCAAACCTAGGGCAAATGCTAAAAACAACTAGTACATGTAGTTGGGAATTTTTCCTCCGAAGGCTATTGATTTAAATGAAAAAGATTTAAAATAATCCACCTCGGTTTTGGGCCTAATTCTTTCCCCTGGTCTAGCCTTACCCCCCTCTCTCTTCTCTTTTCCTTCCCAGCCCAAGTCGGTAGCCACAGCCCAGCTGGAGCAGCCCACTGCCACCATCTGCTGGCTCGCCCTCGTATGTGCGCCCTCCCGATAACCCCTCCTGTGGACCCCACCCATCAGTCCCCAACCCACCTCGACAGGCGCCCACACGGGACCGACCGCCCGATCATCTCCCCCGATTTGCCGCGCCCCCGCTTGGGCCGAGCCGTGCCGTGCCGCTATAAAGCCCTACACCGTGCTATTGGGTAGACCCACCCAAGGAGACTAGCCATCACCGCCGCCCATGCCACTACCCCCCTGCCCGCCCTGTCTCATCAGTGCATGATGGCCCGCCATTACAACAGCCAAGCGGTCTCGTCACCTAGCCGACCCGTGCGACGACCACGGCCTCCACGCCCCTCTCTTGGTCGCCATCGACCGTTATGGCAACGGAACCCGACCGGCCATGCCCTCCGCCTGCGCCTAGCCTACCCCGCCACCCACACCCAAGTCGTAGCCATAGACGCCGCTCGTACCCGCCGGCCCTGTCACATCCCCATCCCCTCGCTCATGTGTGCGCACCACCACATTAAGGCGGAGGCGCACATCAAGCCGCGCGACCGCCCCTCGTCGCCCCGCCATTTGCTCCCGCCGCTGCACCACATGGACTGATGGTCCGAACTGGGTCACACCTCGGGATCTCACCATTGACCAAGAGGTCATCAAATGTCTCTGCCCTCACGCGCCGCCTAACCGCGCCACCAACCCGTCCTTGCCTGCCACCCCGTCCTAGCCAATGCAGCACCCCAAGGGCTCCGCCGCTCGCATCTATAAAAGGGGCAAGCGAACATGCCGCTCCTGGACGCCCTCAAATTCCATCCCACCCCGGTCGGAGCTCCTCCCCACTATTGCCCGTCATTGTCCCCCCCTAGTGGAGCTCGCCGTTCCGCGCCGAACAAGACCGCTGCCACCTGTGCCACTCTGCCGCCGCATCGCCATCACTCAGGAGGAGGCGGCCGCTGGGACCAAGGAAGGCATCATCACTGCCACCGGACGAACTGCAATCTCCCCCGCCTCGCTTGGACCGTGCCCTGCTGACGTGCTCTATTCGTCACCGCATCAATGACAAACCGGATCATGCCGCTTCCTGGCTGCTGCAAGGTGAGCACACTTGCCAGCCGCCTCCCATCTGTCCATAGTACCTTCGCCGGCCGGATTTGCGCCCAATTGCACCACCTCACCACTGTTCTCGCCGTACCACCACCGGCCGATCTTCCGTGCCACAGCGCGTCGCCGCTAGGGCTCTACCCACCACCCTGCCATAAGTAATCAAGGTCTTGGACCTCGCCGCCGATGAGGACTAGGACCCTGGGGGTCGGCAAGCCCGTCTGGGCCCTTGCCGAGCCGCCACAACCATTGGCGCGCGCGCCTGGCGTTCACGAGGAAGAAGACGACTAGGCACCCCTAGCCTCTAAATGTGGGCCCCCGTGAAAATTAATAAACAGGATTAAAGATAACCACCCCCAACCCATATAGCTGCCATGTGGGCCACGGTAATTAGTAAAACTAAATTAAAACTTAATTGCCAACATGTGGACCTTACCTGCCTTAGTGAACTCGGGTTAACCCCCCTGGGTCGCTGATCAGTGGGCCCTTGAGCCCTAGTCAGCCAAAGCTGACTCGGCCAGCCTGGGCTTCAGCCCTAGTTCTCAGTGACAGTGGGCAGCCCCCCCGGATCCCCTCTTCTTTTATACCGGGCCCGCCTGTCAATCAGAGACCAGATTTTATTAAGGAGAATAATTCAAAGAAATAAAAAAAAAAAGAAAACCCAACAGTACACTTTTCCATTTATTTGATTTAATTCAAATTTGAATCTTCTAACGCCCATAACTCCCTCATTTTAAGTCCAAATTGAGTGAAACTTTCACCAAAATTCATCTAAAAGCAAGACCTATCCAATGGCACTGATTTGGTATTTTTCCCATTTTTCTTTTTATTTATTACTTATTATTTTGTATCTCAACTTAGGAATTTAATAGTTACTGCATCTGAATAGGGTATATTTGTGATGACGAAACCCTTGACGCACAAGAGGACATTGCTATAACTGAGCAAGGCAAGTCATCACGCCCTCCTCCTCGAACATGTTGTGCCTATTACGAAAATGTTCATTTTACAAATTAACTGCATACTATATTGAAATCGCATACCTAAGATTCTCGTTTTAAGCCATACATTGATATTGTCCCATATTCCTTGATGCCGTATATTACTTTATCTACGCGAGTCAAGTATTGACTAGGCTTAGTGTTGCCTATTAGAAATTCCGTACTTTTATAATTAATGTCTAGATGGGAGCGATCTTTCTTGTTAGAGAGCGGTCGTCATTTTATGCGAGTGGAGACTATGAAATGCACTCGCAAGTCACACAAGGAATGTTTGTGAAAAACCAAGAACTAAACAACCAAAACCATTTCGGACTGGACGGCATGGGAACTGATTTGGGTGGTTCGGGAAAGGCTAGTCACCAACCCTAGTTAGTTAAGGACCGAGTCAAGAAAACAGGCAGGAAACGAACTGAGTACGACCGCATCTCTCATATGGGTATAGACCTGGAGGATTAGGTAACCCAAGTGGGGCGGCACCCTAGGCATGGTTGGTTCTGCACACAAAAGGAATGATGTTATGAAGGGTTGTATTAATGGGAAATTCTTGACGTCTAAATCTAAAACACGCCTTAAGTATGGACAAACATACATATATATATAGCGTACCTCCTAGATTCCTTGGTTCTAAGAACTCCCTCACCACCAGCTCGAGTGTGTGGTGATGAGGCTGCATGAGGGCCATAGTCCTTGGAGCGGGTGCCACAACGCGAGGGAACGAAAGGCCAGGCCTATGAGGCCTTATGTGTTCGGGCTAGGCCCATGTGTTGGACAGAATCAAGGGTTGCGGGTAAAGCGTACATCCACTGCAATGTGAGTAAAACCAAACTATTTGAATAGCCGTGCTCACGGTTATAGGAGCACCGGGACTTGTACTAGTCTTGACTAGACTCGAAATTTTTCCTAAAACATGGATAGGCAAGGGATGGTATGGTAATGGGAACTTGTTGAATGTGGTAACGTGGTTGGAACATGATGAATAATCTGCACGGGGGTAAACCGAGCCAAGTGAGGATTGACAAGGTGGACCCAGCCCCCGTCATGAGTTAAACAACTTCAATCTTAACATCGTGGTTTGATAAATTGGCTAGTTCATAGGCTTGTGACATAAGTTGCGAAAATTGGCTTTTGTGCAAATTACCTTGGCCTCCCTTGAATCCTAGGTGCATTAAATCATATTGTGGTGGTGGCTTGCGAGTACTCTATGTACTCACCGTTGCTCAATCCCATTTTTTTTAGAAATAGACACTGAGGCAAACCGTCCGAGATCTATCAGGCCGAGGACGAGGAACCGAAGGAGCGCCATAGGATTGCAGGTCACTAGTCGAGTGCCTATGACTAACGTAGGACCACCGCCACTTATGTTTCCACTGTCGTACTTTGTCTTTTCCTAGTTTACCCCAAGTTGGGTGTTATGTATCCTCGGGGCCTACACGGGTACTCCTTTTTGTAATCACTAAGCAAGTGTAAAACTCCATTCCGTTGAATGCAATGATACCAGTTGTGTTACGCATGCGCCAAGCTACTGATCTAGGGATTTGGCACACGAAGCATGGGATGTTCCTGGTCTTTAAAAGCCAGGGGCAACAGAGCTGGTATTAGAGCCGCCTCGACTGTAGGACTTGACCAATGGCGCCCTTCCCCTAGACCCGTATCGTTGAGCCTTAAGGAACCCGCTGTTACTACACGGACTTAGGAAAACCTAAACTAAGCGTAAAACTGACTTCTAGGTCATGTTTTATCCCTCTTCTCCATAAGGTCGCTCTATTTTCATTCTCATGGAAAATTCTTCGACTCAGATGGACCACCGCTATGGCTACAACACATACCTGCGTTGCATTCGAGACCAGTGCTACTTCCTGGCCGTTTGGTATGGGGAGTCGCTGATGGAGTCTAACATAGTGCAAGGCCACCTCTACCACACCCTCTCAGCTTTGGAGGAGCTCGAGGGACACTACAAGTCCCTCCGCGCACACTACCTCCACTGAGGTGAGCGCATCAGGGACCTGGAGCTTCAGCTCATAGAGGCACATCAAGGACGCTGCACCGTAGCCCAGGCCGCAGCCAGGGCAGCCAGTCAGACTACAGCACGGACTTCATCACCCACCACCCCGCCGGTGGCACCGACCTCTATGCCGATAGCTACTCTGGCTGCTGCACCGACCTCTGCACCGACAACCACCCCGATAGCAGCACCGACCTCTGCACCGATGGCTACACAGACCTCTACACAGATGACTACTTTGGCTTCCTTTCCACCGATGGCTTCACCGCCACTTAAGTTTCTGCTATCGTACTTTGTCTTTTGCTAGTTTACCCCAAGTTGGGTGGTTATGTATCCTCGGGGCCCTACACGGGTACTCCCCTTTTGTAATCACTAAGCAAGTGTAAGACTCCATTTCGTTGAATGCAATGATACTAGTTTGTGTTACGCATGTGCCAAACTACTGATCCAGGGATTTGGCACACGAACCATGGAAGGTTCCTAGTCTTTAAAAGCCAGGGGCCGACATACATGGGATCTCCTAAAAGTTGCCGTGAAACGACTCCACGTGATTGGCTGATTTGTCGGCTGGGTAGCTTGGAAGTGGTCCCACCATTCTGAAGCTGGTCCATGGAGTTGATGGGAGGTGAAAGCGACTCGTTCTTCATCGATGCACTAGATCAGATTGAGCTTCTTGCTGATGGCATGCAGCCAATCTATGGCATCCACTGTGTTGGTGGTACTAGAGAAGGTAGGTGGGCGGACACGAAGGAACTCAGCTAGTTTGGATTGTGGTGGATTTGGTGGTGGTGCGGGAGATTGAGCGTGGGGTGGGTTCTGTATGTGGTGAAGGATGGTGGCCATCATATGGGTCTGCTGGGTTAGGATCTGGGTGAGGATGGGATTATCCATGGGAGGTGGGGGTGGTGGCGGTGGTGACCGATCCTCCTAATTGTGCTCTTGCTGTGATCCAGTGCTGCCAGTAGCATTCCTCCTGGTGTTCACCAGCTGATCCAGGGGAAGAGGAAAAGAAAGAAAAACTAAGACAAGGACTTAACCCAACTTATTTAAATTTTATTGCTGTGATGTTGGTAGGATATAAAGGTTTAAGTTGTTAAAGAACATAAAAGAGGGGTATGACCATATCACACAAGACTGATATGGACCACACCAAGCTTACAAGACCAAATGAAGTTCCACAGAGATAAACGAAGAAAAATAGGCACACGCTACATGTACGCGTCTATTGCTCCGGAGGGGTGCCACTGCTGGGATCCACGATGGGCTCGGTGGTGCTACTGGAGGTGCCGTCGTCGCAAGGGATGGAGGGCTCGTGTCTGGTGATATTCTGGACCATGAATCTTGCCACCACGTGGGACTCGTGGACTATCGCCGGCCTGGTGGTGCCCTTGCGTGCGGTGATCTCAGGTTGTGGCAATCTCGGCAACACTTGGGGGGCGGCAGATCTATCCCTGGGCAATCTTGAAGGCACGCAGCTCCTCCTCCAAGTTGTCCAACTCCTTCTTCAGCTTGAGGTTCTCCTGGTGAAGCTCCAGAATCTTCTCATTGTTCAGCACCAATCCACGGTGTACTAGCCTATGGAAGTCAACTCAGGCCTCATCGTATGCCGCCACCATATGTGCCAGATGCACAACAGTGGTGTTGTCCTCCGCACGGGTCCCACGGAAGCTAGAGTAGTACGTCGGGCTATCGTGGCAGGGGTGGTAGCGGAAGGGAGTGTATAGCACCTCGATCTTATAGCGGTGGTGAAGCATGCCGATGGTGAGAAGAGCGGTGTTCTGGCAGGCGCTCTCGTAGGTATCTCCTCCAGCCTTTATGGTCATCGAGTCTCGAGCCGAGGTGTTGGTGAGGACCGTGGTGGCGACCTCCCAAAGGGCACGGGGTGCATCATCATCTCCGTCAGTGGCAGGGACCTCAATCCAGGTGTACTCCACCTCTAGAGAGTAGCCGAGAGCCACGGTGAGGTAGCGCAACTCCAGCACAAAACCCTTCATCGCCTGGCAGCGGTGAGTGAGAGGAAGCGCCAACTCTACTATTAATAAAACAAAAGAAAACAAAACAAAGGGTTAGCAAGCATTTTTAAATGAAGCGGGTGGAGATGGAATAAAGTTTTCACAATTAGGGTATAACTCTTTTTTTTTAAAAAATATTTTCTAAGGGCAAGGGATCCATTTGCTCGTCCTAAGGTCAACAGGTGCTCTGATACCAACCTGTCACTCCCGGAAAATACCCAATGATACTTTCCATGCGTAAGTGTATAATTCCTCGTCCCAGGAGGCGAGGTACACCACAGAATTGGTAAATAACAGAGTTTTACATTAGCGGAAGTGTAAATGAGTATTCTATTATAGGGGCGACCAAAGGCCCAACATTCAAAGATAAACGAGTAAAGCATTCAAACAGGCTGGGGACCAAGCCCATAGGCACGAGACAGCAGAAATGAGCTAATCCTCAAAGCCTTCATCTTCGGGGAACACCTCATCTAGATTGGAAGGAATGAGCAAGATTGAGTACAACCATAGTACTCAACAAACCATACTGACAAATGCAGTTATAATGCAAGGGAGTCCAAAGAATATTCATAGGGTTACGTTTTGCAAATAAAAGGGCAAGTTGGAGTACTTTTCAAATTTGAAGGCATTTTATATAATAACGGCCTATGTCTACAACATTATTGTGAGCAAAACTGCGCACCAGCGCCATCCTGCCTCTTTCCCAGGCTATAACGACAATATTACCAGTTGTGCCATAAGTCATCAAGAGAGGAAAAACTCTAACTTAGGTACATTGCTAGGCTTGCCCATAACCGAGGGCGCGGCTATTCGAATAGTTTATACTCTGGACAGAGGTGTACACTTTACCTACAAGACACGCCTCACACACGTTACCACGTGCCGTGCACCGCCACGGTGCCTCGGAAGAGAACGTGACATAACCCTTCACTCAGTCCAACCCTAAACACAGACCAACCTAGACCTCTTGTCCCCTGCCAGGCGACCTGGGTCAAGAAGATGTGGTCTAAGCCCCATGCATCTTTGCCATCTTGGCCTTCACTTGCATAGACATCGGACCCATTCTGGGCATCATTTGCCCCACCATGTCAAATCACTTAAAGCTGGACTAAGCTTATGGTTTAAGCCTTACCCATTAGACATGTGATTGTACGGTTTATACTTTGCAACAGAGGCCCGAAGACCGGTCTTTATGATGGCCGAGGTACTACTAACAAGACCATGTACCTCGAGCCCAGCCAAAAATAGGGTTTGGAATTTTGAATGGGGTTTTAACATGTCCTGGCTAACTACCAAAACTCCAGCATTTATCAAGATTTTAGAGTTATTCCCAGGTTTACCATTATAGAAAATTCTCTAAATTATTTCTAATTAGCATGGCTAAGCATAAACATAAAAGTTCTAGTAAGGACCACCCATAGAGTTCTCACTAGACAAGTTTGATACTAGGGTTGACAAGGAAATAATATATACAATTATAAATCCATAACAAGGAACATAGGAGGGGCTATAGTAAAACAGCATTTACGTGGGAATTTAATAAAGCGAAATGCAATAATTTAAATAAACATAAACTTTCACAATAATAGGTATTCAATATGATTGAGGGATGGTATGACTTGTCTTGCCCAAACATGGCGTCTTCACTATCGACCACGAGGAACTGCGGATCATTTGAATCGGCAACGTCTACATGACCAAATGGAAATGTGGGCCAAAAATAAATAAAACCATAAGAACAGTAGAAACAAAGTGCATAAATGAGTTCTAGACATTTTAAGGAAAAATTAGAGACTTAAACAGGTCAATTCGTGGTTCAAACGACCAAGATATGGCCGTTCAAAGTTTAAGTGTAATTTTTCCAATTGCTTGAATTATTTTTCTATGGAAAATAGGGTTTATTTCATCAACGGCTGAGAGAGAGGGGGTGCGGGCATTGACAGGTAGGCCCCATCTGTCGGTCTTGGGTGAGGTTGACAGGCGGGCACACGGGTGCACATGGGTGGGTGGCCACGCGGGACGGCAGGGACGGCGGCGCGGGGGCACGGGCGGCGGGGCTCACCGGCGACAAGGAGGGGCAGTGGTCCAATGGGCTCTGTGGAAAGGGAGAGGAGAGGGAGACGCTGCTTGTCGGCGGTGGTGCCACGATGGAGGGCATTGGGAGCGGCCGGGGACGAGGAGGAGGTGGCGGCGCGGCTCATGATGACGACGAGAACGGTGGCGCGGTGGCCTTTGGGCTCTGGGGAATCGATGCGGAGGTGCGGATGGGGATGGTGAAGCTGGAGACGGGGGTCACCGAGGGTTGGTGTGGATAGGGTCAATGGAGCGACGGTGAGGAGGACGATGACGAGCTGCGCCGGTGAGGAGAAAAGGGAGAGGGAGGGTGGGGCTTCATTTTATAGTTGGTTGGGGAGGGGGAACGGCATCGAGGAGGCCGGCGGCTAGAGTTAATGGCGATGGGCTCACCGGAGAAGAAACGGCTGGCCATTAGGGCTATTTAGAGCAGGGTTCTCTAGGGTTTTTGAGGGGAAATAAAGAGAGAATTAAGGGGAGTAAAACCCCTCAATCAATTTGGGCAACGGCCGGAGGAATTGATGGGATCGAGCGAAGGAAGGGGAGGAGTTCCTAGTGGGAGAGAGAGAGGGGCCGGGCGGGAGGTAGGGGACGACTAACAAGTGGGTCCCTCTCGTCTGTGAGGGAGGGGGCGCGGGGTGTGGCCGCGGGCTGACTGGGCCAGGAGAGGGAGAGGCCGAGCAGACGGGGCAAGCTAGGCACGGGCTAGCGGAGGAGGAGAGAGGCAGGGAGGCCACAGCAGGCCGGGGCCGGCCCATCCCTAGGGAGAGAGGGGGAAGAATTTTAATTTTAATTTCTAGATTTATAAATCAATGACAGGGGTTTTTGTGAGATTAAAATTAGTTAGAATGCTTTGAAAATTCTAGTAAAATTTATTTTTGCATTTTGAGGCAAGGGGAATCCAACAAAAATTCCCACAGGCCAAATTGAGTTCACTGGGTGATTTTTCAAATGGTTGTAGGCTTGTTTCATCTTTTAAAATTTCTAGGAATGCATTAAAAGGATATGTTAGACTTAGGGTGATTTTGGGGCGCGACAACGTCCCCGCTCCATTCCCCCAATCCGCCACAGAAACCATGCACGCACGCGCCCACTTCGCACCGCCACCGATCTTGCCACCGCACAGTGAAATTTGGCCTCCTCGGCCACGATCTCGAGCTCCCCGGGCTATATAAACCCTCACCGCTACCTCCTCTTGGTTTTCCCTAAACTCCTTGAGCTCCCCATGCACCCTAACCTCCTCAACGCCGTAATCCCAAGCCACCGCTGCGTTCCGCCGTTGTAGTCACTGCCGCACACGTCTCTCGCCGCTGCCAGCTCCGCCACACGCCGAAGAACCCAGCCGCTACCTCCGCGAGTCCCATCGCTGCTGGAGGCCCGTTCTCCCCGTTGAGCCCTTTGGTGAGTGCCGCCGCCGGGCTTCGGCTGCCAAATTCCATCGGTCTATTCGGCCATTTTGCCCTTAATTCTTGCCTACACAATCCCTAGGTCCTTCTCGCAGTCGTCCCGTGCGTCGCCGTCCTCAGTCACCACAGAAAAGCACCATCACCATCAAACTTGAGTCATCACCGCCGCCTAGCTCCTTTGTTCACCACCGTTGGTCGCCCTCCCATTGACGATAGCCACGTGGCATGGTCACGCCGGGCTGTAGTGGACCACGTCCACCATGCGCCGCCGACCCGTTGGTCGCTAACCCATGGGCCCCACCTATCGACGCCGCTTCCTGGGTCAGCTGATGCCATAATTCCAAATTAATGTGCAATAATTCATTTAAGATTAATTTTTGAATAGTAAAACACAGAGAACCTTTAAAAATTCATAGCAGATTCATACGAGCTCCGATTAATTCCATTCAAATTTCATTAAATCTAGAAAAATATCAAGAATCCATTATAAATAGTTCCAACTCATGTTTCAGTGCCCTCCCATGTACTACGAGGTGGTCATAGAGTTCGCAGAGCCAAAGCAAGGCAAGTTACAGCATATTCTTGAACATTTTTGTACCTAATTTACACCAAATGCTTTGTTTTATTTAAATAAAGTTGCATGTTTTTATTATTTCATGTGGCTTGGGAAATATAACCTATGGATATAGTAGAAGTCCCTAGGTCGATGACCCCTTCTCTCTTGTAACCTACGTGATGTGAATGGGGCTGCCCGATCTTCCGTCAGGTAGGGGTAACTCTCGATTTGGTAGAAACTTGACACACAATCTGGATTCCGATCAGCAAGATCCGAACCCCGCAATCGTAGCACCACATCTCCTCTGGTTATTAACTGTGTGCTGCCCGGTTGACCTCGCCACGAAGGCTAAT
This sequence comes from Oryza meyeriana var. granulata, assembly GCA_003991445.1. Taxonomy (NCBI): domain Eukaryota; kingdom Viridiplantae; phylum Streptophyta; class Magnoliopsida; order Poales; family Poaceae; genus Oryza; species Oryza meyeriana. Next base: position 118,615 of record RYFJ01002482.1, read on the forward strand.
CCTTGCTTATGAATCGGAGGATACAAGCAAGAACAAGGAAGAACGTAACTGATGACTTGTGAATGAATGATTAAGCACTTGATGTTGGGGTCTTAGAAACCGATGAACGGCAAAACTATTCGAGGACAAATTAATCTAAGCAACACCCAACCCTAACATGTGTGACGGCTACTGAATATAAAGGTTCTAGGTTCGGTCAAGAACCCCTGGACATGTTCCAAGATGATACATGGCCCAACGGCCCAAAAGACAATGACACAACACCCTGATAGATTCTGGACATCCACTTATTTTGACGATTTCCGTTGACTCAGAACAGATCTTGATGTGATACTGGTTCCATTGGAAAGGTTATCTTCTTAGTTTTCCATGCATATGTAGAACGTCAAAAACGGAGTCCGTATGCGATCTGGGCATCAAATTTAGTCCGGCCTGCTCCTGGAATCCGAGGTGGACTCGAACTTGATGTTGTTTGGACCTCCACTTATCTTGGACGCCCCTTGCTGGCTCTCTCCACCTCCATGCTGCTCCTCAAGTATTCCTTGGTCCTCTCCATTATTCCTAAGTACAATAATATTATTAGATAGCAATCTATTCTTAAAATCATTTAAAGAATTACTTAGGAACGAGCTCACCTATTGATTCAATTGTCTTGCTTGAGCTCTAGTAATTGGACCTTGCATAACAACTGGAGGAGTGTTGTGTGTATCCAAAGGAGTGATGTCCTCATCATCCTCCCCCTCTTGAAGTGGAGTCATCCTCGACTCGAGCTCATCTTCTTCTCTCAAGCATGGCTTCAAATCTGAAATGTTAAAGGTGGGACTAACCCCAAACTCGGGAGACAACTCAAGTTTATATGTATTATCGTTAATTTTCTCAATTATTTTAAAAGGACCAGCAACCCTAGGCATCAATTTAGATTTTCTATGCTCTGAAAATCTATCTTTTCTCAAGTGTAACCACACTAAATCATCCGGTTCAAGAGTAACTTCCTTTCTACCTTTACTACCAGCAATTCTATACTTTTCATTCATCTTTTTAATATCTTCTTTAGTTGATTCATGCATTTTTAAAATAAAATCAGCACACTCCTTAGCATTATTATGTGTCCGCTCAGTAGTAGGTAAAGGCAAAAGATCAATAGGAGCACGGGGATTAAATCCATACACTACTTAGAAAGGACTTACCTTGGTGGTGGAGTGTTCTGTCCGATTGTATGCAAATTTAACATGCGGCAAATACTCTTCCCACATCTTCAAATTCTTCTTCAAAATAGTTCGCAACATAGTAGACAATGTTCTATTCATGACCTCGATCTGTCCATTAGTTTGTGGATAACATGTTGTAGAAAATAGCAGCTTTGTATCCAATTTATTCCAAAGTGTGCGCCAAAAAGTGACTCAAGAATTTAGCGTCACGATCTGAAACAATAGTAGAAGGCATACCATGCAAGCAAACAATCTCTTTGAAAAAGAGGTCAGCAATATGAACAACATCATCGTTTTTATGATAAGAAATAAAGTGTGCCCTCTTATAAAATCGATCCACTACAACAAAAATGCTATCCCTCCCCCTCTTTGTCCTAGGCAATCCCAAAACAAAATCCATAGATCTGTTTGCCCAAGGAATAGAAAGAACAGGAAGAGACATATACAAACTATGTGGATTCAATCGAGACTTAGCTTTTTGACATGTGGTGCAGCGAGCCACGAAACACTCTACATCTCGCCTCATCTTTGGCCAAAAGAAGTGTGTGGCCAAAACTTCCTCTGTCTTCTTAGCGCCAAAATGACCCATCAAACTACCACCATGCGCCTCCTGCATCAACAAAAGATTGTAACATACCAGGATTTCTCCTAGGAGAATTTAGCAGCGAAATCAAGTTTTTGATTTCAAAAAAAACATGATTAAAAAGGTTCACAAAATGACGTAGGTTTCTTCCAAGTTAGGAACCAAATTATAAAAGTTTAACCTAGGAAAATAATAAGATAGAAGTGATTGTTTGTCCTATTCCCATAATAGAATGCATAAACATTTCCATAGCCTAAATAGTTTCTAAGGACGATAGGTTTAATATAAAATCATGAGAAAGTTTCTATAATCGGTATACAATACAACTTATCTACTATAAATTTTCCATGATTTTATCACTTCAGTAAGTACTTCAATAAAATCCCTCAAATCACCTAGACTAGGGAGCTAGCTAAAAATGAATGGGTATACTTCTAAAATTTACCAAATAAAAATGAGGACTAATCAAGCAGTGCCCTTCTACCAGAGTATGAGTCAACATGAAACTTCCAACCAGAAATTTTGGTTTAATTTATCTCCCAAAGGAACCACATAAAATGACAGGAGAAAGGGTCTAAGGAAGTAATTTAGACTGCAGAAAAAAAACTGGGTCACTATCCTTATTTTGCAAATTCACCAAAGATAAACCAGATCACCTCTAGCTATGAAATTCGGTCAACAGGTTAATCACATCCTCCTATATCTCCAGTAATTTTTACCAAATTTTATCAGTTCAATAAGTGTCTCAAACAAATATTTTTGATTCAGCAAAACAGAGAACTTTTTCTCTTGCAGACAACCAATTTGATATTTTTCCTAAAATAAAGTCACCACTCACCTTCTTACCAAAATTTTCCAGAAATTGGGTCATGTCATGAACTATTTAAATTAAAAATTTCAAAGCTTCTTTCACAAAGCTTGTACATGAAATAATAGGTCCAAGCTCACTGACTCAGACTAGTGCACAGCAGAAACTGAATTTTGGCCGAACTTTGCCATTTTCTCCAGATAAATCTACAAGTCCCACAACTTTGAAATTTGGCACAGAGCTAGCCAATACCACCTACTGCCCACAGTAATTTTCCCATGATTTTACCCATACTGTAGATCAGTCAACCAGCTAGATCAAAGTAACCTCCAACTACTCTATTTTACTTAGTCTCTAGAGGATTCTTCTCTCAATTTCACTTCCATGTGGGACCCACAAGACCATGGCCCACTTGAAAGCCTTAGCACTGCTTGGGACAGTGTGTTGCAACAAGGTTTCTACCCATACTCCTCTCTTCTTCCTAGGACATAACTACATGGACCCGCTAGATATAGCCTAAACCTAGCTCAAGGTGTGTAACAAAGTATTCCTTGCAAAGTGGGACCCACCCATGCCACTGTAGAAGCGGACACACCTCAGCAGCCACAGCCAACGTGCCCTGTTCTCCTTTTTTTCCTCTCAACCTATAGAGCCCCCCTAGACAAGACCACCTGATGAGGAAATCATGTCTTTAGATACACACTTACAACCTTTTCATGATGAACAAGATGTGCAACCGATCCAAGGACCAATTACTCGCGCACGTGGCCGTCAACTTAATCGCCAGGTGAATACGTTCCTAAGCTTACATGAGAATATTTCTACGAATGGCATGCTATTTAATCCATGTGATGATTTTATTGTTCTTAGGAATCTGGGAGAAGACCATGGAGAATAGCTCAAGACACCACATATTGAAGTGGAGACAACAAGTGCAAGTAAACTCCTATTCCCGAGACCGATTCAGTTTCGGGCTGAGAGACAGCGTCAATTTCAAACGGCCATAACTTTTGATCCAGAAGGAGTTACAGGGCCTATAAGTACTTGTTGGAAAGCTTATGAAGTCTACTTTCAGATGGTTTTGCTTTCACATCAAAATTCCTCCTAAGCTGTCTGGAATTGTCAAAACAAGACATATACCTCTTCTAGTCCGAGTCTGTTTTGGGCTTTGGGCCTTGTAATTGTGTCGTGGGCTAAACCCATGAGGAGTGCACCCCTCACAGGGCAAACCCTCATCCTAGAACGTCCTAACTCATATATATTCCATAGCCGCCGCTGTTTAAGTCGGGTTTTGCTTAGATTAATCTGTCTGTGAATAGTTTTGCCGTTTATCGGTTTGTGTGACCCCAACTTCGAGAGTATAATCATTCATCTGCAAGTGAGTTGCAATCTTTCTTATTCTTGCTTGTGTTCTTCGATTCGCATGCAGGGATTAGCCTTCGTGGCGAGGTCAACCGAGCAGCGCACGGTTGATAACGAGAGGAGACGTGGTGCTACGATTGCAGGGTTCGGGTCTTGGTAATCAGAAGCCAGACCGTGAGTGTCGATTCTCCACCAAATCAAGAGTTATCCTTACCTAACAGAAGATCGGGCACCCCGTAAAATCTAAGTCTGAAAATCAGCAAGTAGCTAAAGATGTGTTTCCACCTAAAAAGGAGAAAAAAGAGCCACCTGCTAGGAAAGACACACTTAAGTTGAAAGGAGTTTCCATGTTAGCTACTATATCTGAGATTTCTGAGTTAAATGTTAATGAATCTATTTGCTATGCTTTGGTTTGCAAGGAAACTTTCTTTACACTTGAGGACTTGCCTCCTTCTTTGCCACTTGCTATTACTAACCTTTTGCAGGAGTTTGCTGATGTATTTCCAAGTGAGATACCCCCGGGGCTGCCACCTATGAGAGGAATTGAGCATCAAATTGATTTGATCTCGGGAGCTGCGTTGCCAAACCGTGCGGCGTACAGGACCAATCCCGAAGAGACTAAGGAGATTCAGCGTCAAGTACAAGACTTGCTTGAAAAAGGGTATGTACGTGAGAGTCTTAGCCCTTGTGCTGTTCCTGTTATTTTGGTGCCTAAGAAAGATGGATCATGGAGCATGTGTGTGGATTGTAGAGCCATTAACAACATAACTATTAGATATCGTCATCCTATTCCTAGGTTAGATGATATGCTTGATGAATTGAGTGGCTCTGTTGTGTTCTCTAAATTAGACTTGCGTAGTGGATACCACCAAATTAGAATGAAATTGGGTGATGAATGAAAGACCGCGTTTAAAACTAAATTTGGTTTCTATGAGTGGTTAGTGATGCCTTTTGGTTTGACTAATGCTCCTAGTACGTTTATGCGACTTATGAATGAAGTTTTACGCACTTTCATTGGTAGATTTGTGGTGATTTATTTTGATGATATACTTATTTACAGCAAGTCTCTAGATGAACATAAGGAACATTTACGTGTTGTTTTTAATGCTTTGAGAGATGCACGTTTGTTCGGTAACCTCGCGAAGTGCACTTTTTGCACGGAACGAGTTTCTTTTCTTGGTTATGTTGTGACTCCACAGGGAATTGAAGTTGATGAGACCAAGATAGAAGCGATCAAGAGTTGACTGACGCCTACATCGGTCACACAGGTGTGGAGCTTTCTTGGGTTAGATGGATTCTACCGTCGCTTTGTGAGAGATTTCAGCACCATTGCCGCACCCATGACTGAGCTCACAAAGAAAGGCGTTCCTTTTCGATGGGGACAAGCACATGAAGACGCCTTCAATTTGCTTAAAGAGAAATTGACTCATGCACCACTACTCCAGCTCCCTGACTTTGGTAAGGTTTTTAAGCTTGAATGTGATGCAAGTGGGATTGGGATTAGAGGTGTGCTTATTCAAGAAGGTAAGCTAGTTGCATATTTTAGTGAGAAGTTGTCAGGACCTAGTTTAAACTATTCAACCTATGATAAAGAATTGTATGCTTTGGTTCAAACATTAGAGACTTGGCAACATTATCTATGGCCAAAGGAATTTATCATACATTCTGATCATGAGTCATTGAAACATATTCGAAGTCAAGCTAAATTGAATAAACGACATACTAAATGGGTAGAATTTATTGAGTCGTTTCCATATATCATTAAGCATAAGAAAGGCAAGGACAATATGATTGCTGATGCTTTATCTAGGCGCTATACTATGTTATCTTAACTTGATCATAAAATTTTTGGATTGGAGACAATAAAAGAATTATATGCTACTGATTTGGATTTTAAAGAAGCTTATGATCACTGTCGAGCGGGAAGAACTTGGAAAAAATATGTGTTGAATGAAGGATTGTTATATCGAGCTAACAAATTATGTGTTCCTGCAAGCTCTGTTCGTCTTTTGTTTTGCAGGAAGCACATGGAGGTGGATTGATGGGACATTTTTGGAGTGAAGAAGATGGAGGATGTGCTGGCCACTCACTTCTTTTGGCCGAAAATGCGGCGTGACGTTGAACGATACGTTGCATGATGCAGCACTTGTAACAAAGCTAAGTCCCGTCTTAATCCACATGGTCTTTATATGCCTCTACCCGTTCCTAGTGCTCCTTGGGAAGACATTTCTATGGATTTTGTTTTAGGTTGCCTAGGACAAAGTGGGGAGGACAGTGTTTTTGTTGTTGTTGATAGATTTTCCAAAATGGCCCATTTCATTCCTTGTCATAAGAGCGACGATGCTACCATAGTTGCTGATTTGTTTTTCAGGGATGTCGTTCGTCTACATGGTGTGCCCAATACAATTGTTTCTGATCGAGATACCAAGTTCTTGAGTCATTTTTGGATGACGTTGTGGAGGAAATTGGGGACGAAGTTACTATTTTCTACAACTTGCCACCCCCAACCGATGGACAAACGGAGGTGGTGAATCGTACTTTGTCCACGATGTTGTAGGCTGTTTTGAAGAATAATCTGAAAATGTGGGAAGAATGTCTTCCACATGTGGAGTTCGCCTACAACCGTTCGTTGCACTCCACCACAAAGATGAGCCCATTCCAGGTGGTATATGGCTTTAACCTTCGCGCTCCAATTGACTTATTGCCTTTACCTTTTTCAGAAAAAGTAAAATTTGATGCTAAGACACGGGCTGAATTTGTGCTTAAGTTACATGAGACTACTAAGAAAAATATTGAGCGTATGAATGCAAAGTATAAACTGCTGGTAGTCAGGTAGAAAGAAGCTTATTTTTGAACCCGGTGATCTTGTTTGGTTACACTTAAGAAAGGATAGATTTTCTACTTTGTGCAAATCAAAATTAATGTCTCGAGCTATTGGTCCTTTTAAAGTACTTGCGAAGATAAATGATAATGCATATAAGATTGATTTGCCTATAGATTATGGTGTGAGTGATGTTTTCAATGTTGCTGATTTGAAGCCTTACTTGGGTGAAGCAGATGACCTTGAGTCGAGGACGACTCCAAATCAAGAGGGGGAGGATGATGAGGACATCATGTCTTTAGATACACACTTACAACCTCTTCATGACGAACAAGATGTGTAACCGATCCAAGGACCAATTACTCGCGCACGTGGCCGTCAACTTAATCGCCAGGTGAATGCGTTCCTAAGCTTACATGAGAATATTTCTACGAATGGCATGCTATTTAATCCTTGTGATGATTTTATTGTTCTGGGGAACCTGGGAGAAGACCATGGAGAATAGCTCAAGACACCACATATTGAAGTGGAGACAACAAGTGCAAGTAAACTCCTATTCCCGAGACCGATTCAGTTTCGGGCTGGGAGACAGCGTCAATTTCAAATGATCATAACTTTTGATCTAGAAGGAGTTACAGGGCCTACAAGTACTTGTTGGAAAGCTTATGAAGTCTAATTTCAGACGGTTTTGCTTTCATGTCAAAATTCCTCCTAAGCTGTCCGGAATCGTCAAAACAAGACATGTACCTTTTTCAGTCCGAGTCTGTTTTGGGCTTTAGGCCTTGTAATTGTGTCGTGGACTAAACCCATGGGGAGTGCGCCCCTCATAGGGCAAACCATCATTCTAGGACGTCCTAACTCGTATATATTCCATAGCCACCGTTGTTTAAGTCGGGTTTTGCTTAGATTAATCTGTCTTTGAACAGTTTCGCCGTTTATCGGTTTGTGAGACCCCAACTTCGAGAGTACAATCATTCATCTGCAAGTGAGTTACAATCTTTCTTGTTCTGCTTGTTTCTTCGATTCGCATGTAGGGATTAGCCTTGGGTGGCGAGATCAACCGGGCAACGTAGGTTGATAACGAGATGGAGACGTGGTGCTGTGATTGCAGGGTTCGGGTCTTGGTGATCAGAAAGCCGGATCGTGAGTGTCGATTCTCCACCAAATCGAGAGTATCCTTACTCTAACGGAAGATCGGGGCAACCTCATTGCCATCACCACCCCTAGAAGACCTCGACCATTTCACCTCTAAACGTGTCAACAGAGTCTTCTCTCCTTCCTCTTCACGTTCCCACCAAGAAGACCGGAGAAAATCTCTAGGATCGCCGGAGACAGAAGCATCTTCTTCACCACCGATAGTGTTCGATTAGCTCAGCTAACTCGGGTGAGCTCCACCCTCTCACATAATCATTCCATTTTCATACTTTATGGCCCTAGGTTTGCTAGTCGAAGCCACTGTGCCGCCGCCATGCATTGCCTTTGCTCCACTGGACCGGCGCCATGACACCGTTGCCGTTCTGGCTGATCCAGAACGCCGCAAGCTGAGCTATCGCGCCAACGTCGTATCCTCGCCTCCAAGAGGGAGCTGACCGAAGGAATCGAGATACGGTGCTGTGAAACTCGAGATCGGGATCATCTTCCCCATCGCCAGTCACCTGCCGCCATGTTCGATTCCGAACCATCCGGTGAGCCCCAACCAAATTCTTCTTGGAAGAATCATCTTTAGGGAGTCCTTAACCCCGTGCACCCCTCATCTTGACAGATCCGGCGCTAGAACGAGCTGCCGTCGTCGTCCTGCCATTTCTACTGCCGCTGGACTGCCTTCATCGTTGCTGCTGCTGTCCAAGCCTCGTAAGCCGCTACAGGACCTTCGGTGAGCACCCTGGTACCAAGCAGACGCCTATGCATGCGCTAGTTTGCATTGAACCAAGCCGTGGCTCGATCGGCCTCACCACCCCGAACCACTCCGCCGCCTACACCGCCCTCGCCATCGATCCCGGTCATCTCAGCCAACAAGGAGACCACCCACAGCTTCGCCATAGTCTCCTCCACCTTTTCTCTATTGGCCACAGTCCAAGCCGAGCCGCCATTCGCCGTCGCCACCGCCGAAAAGCTCGCCGGCCGCGGGCGCCTCTGCTCTACCTAGCCGTGCCTAGTCTCTGCCTCACCACCATGTGGGCCCAAATGGTCAGAGGCGTGAGGACATTTTAGAAGAAGTTTAAAACTACTAGGGTTTAAAATGTAAAACCTGCTAGGCTGGTAAGTAGACCCAAGGACCTATATGTAATTACTCGAGGACTCGAGAACTCTTAAAGAAAACTACTTTTCACACGTGGCCGAGGACCGCGGGTTCTATTTATGGAAACCTCGAGTGCCTTTTTGCATATTGGCTCTCTAAGACATGTGGACCTGGCTGAGTTAAAATCCAGGAAAAACAAATAAAATGCCTAAAAACCTTTTCTGTTCAATTGAAAAATGAGTAAACTTGTAAAATCTATAACTAATTCATTTCAACTCCAAATTGGATGAAACAAACTTTGTTGGAATCACAAAATTACAAACTTTATTTCTGTAGAATAAAATTGGAAATACTAATACCTAAAATGCCTCAAAAATAACAAAGAGTATAAAAATACATAAATACTATACAAATTCTAGCTATTTCACATTTACTTTAAAAATTTAGATTTGGCAAGTTCATAAAATGTTGAATTTTTATGTGGTAAACTAAAACTTGGTCAATTTATACAAAAGACACTTTTATAGAAATTGATTATAGGTAAATAACTCAATTAGTGTATAAAATATGTAATAACTGCTAAAATACATAAGAAATTCATATTAGCTCCAAATAATATGAACCCAATTTTGCTAGTTTCATAATATCATTCCCTTTATTTCTGGAAAGATATTACTAACTAAAAGTAATATACAAAACACCCTTTGAGGTTTAAATAATAGATGGGTATTATAAGTGTCACAGCCCTAGATTTAATTTCAGGAGATAATTTACAAGAAACAGAAAATGTAATATGACTAAATATGTATAGATAAAAGTTTGAAATAAAAATATAGAGATAAATAAATTAAGTACCATTTCATGTGCAGGCTTTCTTTTGAATTGTTTTTGGATCTTAAAGTGCACTTTCATAATAGGATGCATATGCATTTGTATAGCCTAAGAAATTTCTAAAAATGATTAGTCAAACATAAAATCATGGAAAAATTCCTGTAAAAACTATCCCACATAATTAATCCACTGTAAATTTTACATGATTTTATCGCTTCAGTAAGTACCGCAATAAAATCCCTCAAATCAGCTAGACTAGGGAGCTAGCTAAAAATGAATAGGTATAATTCTAAAATTCACCAAATGAAAATGAGGACTAATTAGACAGAGCCCTTTTTCCAATGTGTGTACCAACATGAACCCTACCACCAGTAATTTTGGCTCAATTTAATTCCCAAATAAGTCACATAAAATAATAGGAGTAAAGCCCTAGGGACATAAATCACACTGCAGAAAAACTGGATCAGTATGCCTACTTTGCTTTTTCACCAAAGATGAACGAGGCCACTTCTAACCCTGAAATTTGGTCAGCAGGTTAAACACATCTTTCTCTACCTCCAATAATTTTTCCATGAATTATACCCCTTATTAACCTACTGAAATCACAGATGCAAGACAGCTGTCCATACAGCTCACAAACCTTAGTCTCTAGAGATTTCTCCTCTCTATTTCACTTCCAGGTGGACCCCACAACCCCCTAGCCCACTTGTCAGCCTTACCACAGCATGGGACAGTGTGTTTCACCAAGATTGCTACCCACACCCCTCTCCTCTCCATAGGTTTTCACTACAAGGGCCCACAAATCATAGACTGAACCTAGCCAATTATGTGTAGAAAAATATTGTCTTACATGTGGGATCCACCTTGACTACTGTGCAATGGATACAACTCAGCAGCTGCATGCAAACGTGTCACTGCCTCCTTCTTCCTCCCTCTCACAGTATGCAGAGCACCTTGGGTAGCACAGCACTAGGGAGCATCGACCATTTCGCCTCATACTTCACCAGCAGAACCCATTCTCCATCCTCTCCACGTTCCCACTGGAGAAACCCACGGAATCCCCAAGGATCACTGCCGGCAGCCTCACTTTTCCCTCAACCGGCAGTGTTCGATCGGTCTCGAGCCAACGCCAGTGAGCTCCACCCTTTCCCAACCACAGGAACATGATGAGCTGATGTGGACATGCCACTGTTAACTACACCCACACAAGTGTATAAAGGACCGGTTACACGCAGCCGTGCAAAGTTACTACAACAAGAGGTGCATGCTTTCCTCTCTGGGTTATATCCTAACATTGATGAGAACTATATACTACCTAAGTCATGTACTCTAATGGTACTCAGGTTTATACAAGAAGCTACACTACCGGGTTACATGGAGGACACAGAGGGTTACGCCATGGACACAAAGGTTGTTGCCCAAGTTGAGAAGGGGTCCGCGCCAACACCCAGTGTTAGACTGCAGAAGCCTCAACTTTCGGTGCAAAACTGTACTATCTCAGGCAGAGACTGGGTCATAATATACATGGTTCGAAACCTCATCAAGTCTAGTTTCCAACGCATCCAACGGCATGTCATTTGGACTTCTGAGCAAGGAGTAATGACCATTTTACTGAAGGCTGCGCAGAAGCCCAAAAGACGTGCAGGAATTGAAGACCACCTCGTGAATGCTTCAACCAGTTGGCCTTCCACCTCCCAACATGGAGACTTCAGTTCATAGCTATCTAAGAGACTTATTCCTAGTATAAATATCACCTATATGCTACAAGAAAAGAACTTTTGATCATTTGAGAACCTGATATGGTATTGCAGCCGAGCTACTGAGTGTCTTACACACCTTTGTTCTTGCGAGTTCTTCTTGGGCTTGTGAGAGATCTCTCTGAGGTCCGCTACTTCGTGCTCTACGGTTTTCAGTTAGGCTACACCGTTTTGTGTGGATTAGTCCCGGTTGTGGTTCTGCGATTGTTCGGAGACCGAGTCAAAGTCCTCAATGTTTCGGTGTCTCTCTCTCCCCTGTGCCGCCGCTGCGCCTAGCTCCGGCCACCGCCGGCGATGAGAAGACCACCAATGGGTTCGCCATAGACCTCTCCACCTTTCCTCTGTGGGCCCTAGTCCCAGCCAAGCCGCCGTTCGCCACCGGCGCCGGCGAACAGAACTGGCAGCAAGCCAGCCCCGTGCCTCCTGTGCTCTGTCTCACTGTTGTGTGGGCCTGGACTGAAGAAAACTAAGAAAAAGAAAAGAAAAGACAACCGATTTATTTTTACAATAGAAAAATATGCAAACTTCAGAAATCCATAACTTTGCCTTTTTAACTCCTTTTTTGAGTGAAACCAATTTTGTTAGTTCTGTAATTTGGTGAACTTTAATGCTGTGAGATAAAATAATACCACTTCTGTACAGAAAATATCCATAAAATAATATGAAGCAAAAATAACCTATTTTGTGCTTAAGAACTTGAAATATTTCTTTAAAATCCATTATAACTCCTTTTGAGGTGAACCAAATTTCTATGGATCCATAAAAATGTTCTCTTTAATTTTGTAAAATAAAAAGTGAGGACTTATGTGTAGGATTTTTCTCTAAAAATGAAAATACCTTTTATATACCTCTTTATAACCTAGAAGTTTATAAATTTCTAGAAAATTCATCCTAAGTGCTAAAAATGTGAAACCACTTTTGTTTAACTCAGAAAATTGTAACCTTTACTGTGGACAATTTGTATTTGACAAAACTACCTTCCCAAAATAGGCCTAAGCAATTTCTAACCCTCCTTTTTGACAAACTTGTAAAATTCACAACTAAATGATATTAAATCAAAATCCAGTGAACCTAATTTTGTTGGAACCAGTAGGTTATGCTCTTTTATATAAAAATACATTCCTTCTTGAAATCTTAGTAGAACATGTCAGTCAAATATAATAACTTAAAGTTACAATATAAATAATTACAAAACTGCCATTTTCAACCTTTTCATCTTGTTATTTTTGTAACTCATAAACTGTAAAAGATTTTGAGGTGATTCTTTCACTAAAATTCACTTTAGAATGTGGGCTACCTACTGTATTTATCTCAGCATTTATTGATCATTTTTGCATAAGCATATTTAATTGATTCTTATTTGCATATTCGCTTTTATCGGTAGATTTAAACAATTCAGAGTACGTGGAGCAAGAACCTGAAGTTGAGTGTGACCACTCACTGCAGCAAGGCAAGCATCTATGCAAGCATCTAAGCATATTGAACCCATATTTTCAATAAATTGATTTGTTTGTGAAAGCAATATCTATATGCATGTTATGGTCTATTTAAAATGGGAAAAAGGGATTTCCATTCCTTGGTTATTGATTCCATGTTTATACCTTGTCACCCCTGGTTAAGGACTTTGGGATACTTTTATTTTACCGAATGCTTAGCCATACTTATTTCTAGACTTAGAGAAATCCGATAGATGGAGCTATCGGTTCAAAACTAGTTTAAAGTGAATGGATGGGTTAAAATCTGAAAAGAATAACCTCTGAATAATAATTGAAAATATATTTGACTTGGATGGATGATAGGGTGATGACGGGATGGTGTTTCCCCGATGCAAGTAGCTCCGTCTGGGTCGTTAAGGACCAAACATGTTGACGTCTATTCAAGCACCCTACGTACTTCCACACGCCGGGAATGGGACGGCTTAACTAAGTAGCACGGGAGGCTGTGGCCATCTACGCCCGTCCATCAGTCGTGAGGACGGAGAGTCCTTGGAGGGCCTCGTGCGTGCTTGGTTTTGGCCGGAGGTGCCTCCCGCAATGGTGAGCCCGCCTTAGTTACCACGCACGCACGTGACTAAGTCGTCGGGGGCCCAGACGTGGTTTAGGTGGTTGGGGCTAAGCGTGCAAAAGGTTGTGTTGTGACCTCTAGTCCGCACTCAATGTGTAGAGTGTGGGTACCGACAGGTACGGATCAAACTAGAGTGTAGCCGTTTGGCTTCTATCACATCGTGTGGGTAAAGATGTACACCTTTGATCAGAGTAAGAACTATTCGAATAGCCATGTCCACGGTCACAGGACGACCGCTTGATGTGTTAGTTACTCATGTTGGCATCCAACTTGGGATATGTGGTTATGGGATTATGTTGTTATACCATGACTTAGGATAGTCATGGATGGATGGATTTATATAAAAGGCCTTATGAAAGATGGTATGCTTGTGTAGCATAATAATTTTGGGCAATGGTGGCCCATTGTTGATGTTAGAGCATGGGATTGTGCTCATTTTTACTTCTATTTCAGAACTATAAGCTTGCTGTCCTAAATTTTCAGATTGAGCTATTTCATAATTGCTTCTGTTTTAAATGTATTACTTGATCAATAAAATTAGCTTTATGCAAAATCAAATCGACATAGCCATACTCCTTGATGTAGAGACTAGCATTACTCCTTTGTTCTATTATTATTGTATAAGTCTAGCTGAGTACTTGTTGTACTCACGCTGCATACCTTTCAGGTGAGGATATCGACGACACTGATGTGGTATACTATTATCCCGCCGAGGGTGGCGAGGATAATGTGTAGTTGAAGTTATGCTCTATCCCCAATCGGTTGCCCTGTGGTTTGGTAATGGCACCACTGGTTTATCTTTTATGTTTATATTTTTTCGCTGCTATCTTTTGGGTTACTTTGTGATGAATTAGGATGTGAGCCCTCTATGTAATATATATAACTCTGCTACTCATTTATCCATATTTAAAGTAATTGTGATGTTTATCAATTGCTTGCAATAAAAGTGTGAAGTTAGTCGCTTTCCTGGGGACTAGCTGAACATGAGTACGAATTTAGAAATGATGAGATGCGTGGACATTGATTCAACCGTAGACCATGTCCCCAGAAGTGTGTATCGTATTTGGTCGCCAACTTCGTGTGGTTTGACGGGCACACTTCGCCGTTTGGGACTGGTGAATCAACTCTCCAAATATCTCTTTATTTCTGAATTCGGCGCGTTGGATTTGTATTGTGAGTGGGTAAAGATTATGGCAAGGCTGCGATTAGGATGGATGGTTACTGCATTTATTCGGTTTTTATTCGAGACCCCATCCATCTAGATTTTTCGCGTTGTCATAATAATTACTCTCTATAATGCACTTTCGGGGTGCCTACAGCGGTTGGTATCAGTGCAATACTGACTGTAGCCTAGAGCTTAACTTGGTGATTGCAAAAATACTTGTGAAAGGTTCAAAATGAGCTATTTTTTGAAAACGCTTAGGATGTGTGATCCTTTTTGCTTCTCATCCCTTTCTAGTATTCATCCTCACCTTAGTCTCATTTTATCTCCTCACCTTGCTGTAATTTTATTTTGTAAAATCAACTCTATACTTGCCTCATTCAAATGATAGTTCGATAAAAGAAGCCGGTAAGTCGAGATTAAGAAAGTTTATTCTTATTTCACTTGTGAAACAAAATTTTGTAATCAAGTAAATTACACTGACTCCTTACTGATTAATAAGTTACCCATAAAAATCTTACAAATTCTGAAAACCCACAACTAAATTTTAATACTCTATCTCTCCAAAAGACGTGTTCTGAAGATTCGAGAACAGCCAGCATTCAAGATTTTCTACAGAGAGTTCTACTTATTATCATACCTTGCCAATTTTTCTGGAGGTTACCAACTACATCAGGAAGCTTCACAAAAAGTTTCAAAAATAAATCTCATCTGTAGCCCCCTCTAAAAATTCATGAATTGGCTGCTGTCTGGCAGTCCTAAAAATTTCAGATTCTAGTCTTCTGAAAAATAAAATATGTAACCATGAAAAATACACCAAGTAAATTATTAAAGGGTACTCCCAGCTGAGAGATGCTCGCTACAAAATTACTTAGATATTTACTATGGCCATGTGATTGTTGGTTTAATTGGATCTTCGATCTTTCTTTTATTTCAACGGGTAGTTCACCGTCCTAACTATCCCCTCGCAGGAACGTGTTTGGTTCTTGTCGAATTTTTAAGGTTCTTGTTCAGATTGTAAGAGTAGTATGAGTTGACTTGATTTTTCATTGGATTTTATTGAAATGCATCATAGCATGCTAGGCTAGCCATATCGGCATTTCAGTGCATTTGGTGATTTCCTTTGTAATAGTAGTTCTGTAATATTGATAGTAGATTGTAGACTCACATGGGGAGCACCATGAATTAACCTGGAATTTTTAGACCAATACAACATTGAATAAAAATTCAAATAGAATACCTGGTCATGTCCTGAAATCTGTAATTGACATACTTCCCATTTTTGTGTAAGTTAAACCATAGGTGATAAAATCCTGATCTTTTACCAGTAGCTCGTAGACTCCTCCAGTAAGCTCCATGAATTTCTTTGGGATTTTTAGATGACCGTATCATGATCAAATAATCCACACATTAGATAATGTTCAGAATCTGGAATCTGTAGGTTACCTACTTAATATATTTGTACAGCCCAAACCATGAGTGATAAAATAATCATTTTTGGTCAGTAACTTAGTAACCTAGTGAGGAAACCTTGGGAATTTTCTGGGAATTTTTGAACCAGTAACCTAGGGGATAATGTTCGAACAATTGCACCTGATAAACTACCACAGCACTGCACTGCCCACCTTGTTTATTTTCTTTACAGAAATCTACCTATATAAAAATTTCAATTCTTTCCCAAAGCCGATACTCTACATAAAACTTGAATATAAAATTTTTGTAATTCTTATCGTATCTTTAGGATGACTTTAAGGCTCAGTTTCGTCAATTACATACGCAAGACAGAACTAACCCATCCACATATTACGCCGTGTTTATATCTTGGAACCTCACCCAAGGTCTCTAATTAGTTCCTAAATACAAACTTCGTGTATGTCTACCATTTGCAACCTTAGGATGAGTCTATCATAGTAGGAAAATTCAAATGATGCACCTAGCTGCAAACTGAAACCAATAGGATGCATTCCCGATAGTACCATGTAGCCGACCACCAACAGTGCAGTAGAAAATTTCTAGTAGATATATTTGTACTTATCAAGGAAGTTCCATGAGTAAGCTAGGAGACTTTGGTAGGGGAATGAAAAGTTTAGAAGCCAAAACAGAATTAGATAATTAACTTCTGACCTTTGAACCTCCATAGCATCTCGTACCCAAAACCCTATTACCCAGAAATCAGACCCTGGATTAGTGGAACCTATTACCATAAGCCTGAACATCTTATTGCATTACTTGTGCCTTGCACCATTTGATAACATATTGCACCGTTACGCATGTGCATCATCATAAAACCACATGAGCAATACATCATAACATGCGAGCAACATCCCATTGCAATCACACATTGCACCATACTCTGCATTGCACCATGTTATCATAAATCTTGCACTGCACTGTGTCACATAATGCATCATTCATTTGAGCAATTCTGCATCATGGCAACCATATGCAACTGCACCATAACATGAATTACACCATTACATCAAGCATTTGCACTGCACCATGTCACAACTTGCATCATACAATGGAACATCTGCACAATATCATTTCATCCATGCATCGCACCATCATGTGCATGGAAAGGATGCGCTATCCAAAGCATTGCACCATATAACCCATCATGGCATTAAATTATGGTTGCACCACATTATGCATGGCATCTTGTCATTCATAACTGCATTGCACTATTCAGCATATCATCCATAATTGCATCATGGAGCCATACATGCCAACCTAGGACACTTCAGCTCAGTTTAACCCTATTCTAGGTTACCCAACTCAAGTTAGAGGATTTCTAGCACCACTATTCCATATTCCCCACCTATTTACAACATTTCTGTTAGTTACTCAAACTATGGTTGAGATATCGAAAACCTAAGTTCATTCTAACTTGTTCCATCATTCACCGTATAGGTCAGAAGGAGTTGAAGGTTCGCTGATCTCGTCACCGAGACTGGGAGTGCGGCTGCCAGGGCCGTTGCCGTTTCGGGAGATAGAGAGCAAGCCAAACTGAGAGACTTCACCACCTTCCTCATCACACTACCAAAATCCCGCACCTTGATACTATAAACATCTAGTTCTCTAACCCTTATCCTAAGTTAGCTCTCATCTTAAGTTATCTAACATAAGACATCAAGTGCATTGATTTACACTTGCTTCACTAGACACCAGTGTACCTTCTATGATAGTATAGTATAGCCAGCCATTTGGTCACCCTGGTATCATTAGGTTAATGAAAATAGTATTGCTAAGAAAGTTTATAGCAGACCTAACCTACTAGATTAGTTGTCCTCCGCTCACCAGTTCACATCCTAAAAATTTTAAGGGGGGTAACATACCAGGTCAGCATGTACCATGTATAAATCCAAAGCTTTAGCATACCCATGGCATTCCCTGCTACCACCAACAAAGCTCACTCGACATACTGGATGGATTCTACATTGAGTACTACCTTGTGACGACGGACTATCTTTTAGTTCTTATTAGTGCCTAACCTTGCCATCGCTTTACACCTAAAAGTTTAGCGTCAAAGTTCCTAAGCCATGTTGCCTAGGTCTGTAGATCAATGAATAGAAAGCACCTAGGTTCATCCTCATTAACTCTATGTAAAGTCAGTGCATACAATGGTTGTTGTGCACCCCTTTTTGTCTAAACCGACGTAGGGGCCGTGATCCTAATCGTGTACCCGTTTATTTAGGGTCTTCGCTCCTAAATGCTTCCTGTCCAGAAAATAATACCACATGAAACTAAGCACATGAAAGCCAGTTAGATCTCTAGTCCCATAAATTTCAGAACCCTGTAGCAGCACCCAAGTTCTGGGTAGTGCGATGTAATGTGAGGTCCGCCAACTGAACCTACCGTCGGGTGGAACCTAGCTGTCAACCGACCTTAATACTTCAGTCACTTCCATCCCTTGTACTGAACCTAATAGTTAGCTCAATTTAACTGCCTGATTAGAATGTGGAAATCCTTTCTGCATAATTGTTGAAACCTTAGGTAGCCTCCACATCTACCAATTTTTGAACAAGTTTAGTAAACCAAGACCAAAGAACATCCCATCCCCTTTACTTGGTCAGACCCGAATCTCGGGGACGAGATTCTTTTTAGGGGGGGAGAGCTGTCACAACCCTAGATTTAATTTCAGGAGATAATTTACAAGAAACAGAAAATGTAATATGACTAAATATGTATAGATAAAAGTTTGACATAAAAATATAGAGATAAATAAATTAAGTACCATTTCATGTGCAGGCTTTCTTTTGAATTGTTTTTGGATCTTAAAGTGCACTTTCATAATAGGATGCATATGCATTTGTATAGCCTAAGAAATTTCTAAAAATGATTGGTCAAACATAAAATCATGGAAAAATTCCTGTAAAAACTATCCCACATAATTAATCCACTGTAAATTTTACATGATTTTATCACTTCAGTAAGTACCCCAATAAAATCCCTCAAATCAGCTAGACTAGGGAGCTAGCTAAAAATGAATAGGTATAATTCTAAAATTCACCAAATGAAAATGAAGACTAATTAGACAGAGCCCTTTTTCCAAAGTGTGTGCCAACATGAACACTACCACCAGTAATTTTGGCTCAATTTAATTCCCAAAGAAGTCACATAAAATAATAGGAGCAAAGCCCTAGGGACATAAATCACACTGCAGAAAAACTGGATCAGTATGCCTACTTTGCTTTTTCACCAAAGATGAACCAGACCACTTCTAACCCTGAAATTTGGTCAGCAGGTTAAACACATCTTTCTCTACCTCCAATAATTTTTCCATGAATTATACCCCTTATTAACCTACTGAAATCACAGATGCAAGACAGCTGTCCGTACAGCTCACAACCCTTAGTGTCTAGAGATTTCTCCTCTCTATTTCACTTCCAGGTGGACCCCACAACCCCCTGGCCCACTTGTCAGCCTTACCACAGCATGGGACAGTGTGTTTCACCAAGATTGCTACCCACACCCCTCTCCTCTCCATAGGTTTTCACTACAAGGGCCCACAAATCATAGACTGAACCTAGCCAATTATGTGTAGAAAAATAGTCTTACATGTGGGACCCACCTTGACTACTGTGCAATGGATACAACTCAGCAGCTGCATGCAAACGTGTCACTGCCTCCTTCCTCCCTCTCACAGTATGCAGAGCACCTTGGTTAGCACAGCACTAGGGAGCATCGACCATTTCGCCTTAAACTTCACCAGCAGAACCCATTCTCCATCCTCTCCACGTTCCCACCGGAGAAACCCATGGAATCCCCAAGGATCACCGCCGGCAGCCTCACTTTTCCCTCAGCCGGCATTGTTCGATCGGTCCCGAGCCAACGCCGGTGAGCTCCACCCTTTCCCAACCACAGGAACATGATGAGCACCTCCTAATCGTTCCATTTTCGTATTGCATAACCCTAGGTTTGCTGGCCAAAGTCGCTGTGTCGCCGCCGTGCTTTGTCCCTGCACTACAGAACCGCCGCCGCTCGAGTTGTCACCGTTCTAGCAAGCTCTGGTGATCCCAGCCCGAAGCACCTCGCCGCCAGCGTCACCTCAACCCTAGGACCCCAGAGCCCGAAGGAATTAGACTGCGAAGCCCCAAGTCCTGAGATCGACCGTCATCTTCCTCGTCTCTGACCAAGCTCCGCCACCGCCGATTCGTCCTCTCTGGTGAGCCTCCATCCGATTCCTTGCACTGAGCCCATCTCCATGAGGTCTCTAACCTTTTCGGCAACTCGGTTTCGTCGCACTACACTAGGAGAAGGCCGACAACGTGGTCCCGAAGGATTTCGCTGCCGCCGGACTATTTTCGCCATCGCCGTTGCTGTCCCAGCCTCACCAAGACCAGCACAACCCTTGGTAAGCACTCTGGTACTCCTTAGACACTAAAACATGCTTTGGTTCGGCGGGAAACCGACCGTAGCTCGATTTGCCTCGTCGACCCAAGAAGCTCCTCCGCTTGCGCTGTCGCTGCGCCTAGCTTTGGCCACTGCCGGCGATGCAAAGACCACCAATGGGTTCGCCATAGTCCTCTCCACCTTTCCTTTGTGGGCCGCAGTCCCAGCCGAGCCGCCATTCGCCGCCGACGCCGACGAACAGAACCGGCGGCAAGCCAGCCCCGTGCCTTCTCTGCTCTGTCTCACTGTCGTGTGGGCTCGGACTGAAGAAAAATAAGAAAAAGAAAAGAAAAGACAACCGATTTATTTTTACAACAGAAAAATATGCAAACTTCAGAAATCCATAACTTTGCCTTTTTAACTCCTTTTTTGAGTGAAACCAATTTTGTTAGATCTGCAATTTGGTGAACTTTAATGCTGTGAGATAAAATAATACCACTTCTGTACAGAAAATATCCATAAAATAATATGAAGCAAAAATAACCTATTTTGTGCTTAAGAACTTGAAATATTTCTATAAAATCCATTATAACTCCTTTTGAGGTGAACCAAATTTCTATGGATTCATAAAAATGTTCTGTTTAATTTTGTAAAATAAAAAGTGAGGACTTATGTGTAGTAATAGATTTTTCGTGTTGTCGTAATAATTACTCTCCATAATGTACTTCCGGGGTGCCCACAATAAGTAGAGTGTAAAGAGTGAAAAAGTATTTCAAAACCATAGAAACCCTATTCTTAACTCTAAATAAATTACACCCAAATGGTAATAAGTTGACAGCACATCCTTCTCTAAATATATAAATATAGATTTCCTAAAAACATAATCCTAAAACACACATATACTGGATACACGTACAATACCGTATACATGCCTAGGATTTGCAAAATTCATATTTTCTAAATAAAAGTGAATAAAATATAATTTTCTTCACAATAATTCATCTAAGACCAGCACCAAACCATAGTATAAGTTCCACTCACAATAGAGTAATTTGAATATTTAATGTTATTTCGTAATTATACGTACTCACGTATAAAAGCTCTAAATACAATATTTTCCAAATACGAAAGGATAAATTAGAATCTCTTACACCACACTTTGAAAATATACCTTTAATACTGGAGATAAGAATTTGACAAAACTACCTCTCAAGGTAACTCTAAGATCCATCTAGAGTACAAACACCATATTTCATGCGTATAGCTTCTAGAATTTATATCCCCAAGATGCAAAGTAATAATATAGATATTCTTTCACCAAAATTCACTTTAGATTAGTAGCAACCTGTGGTATAAACCTCATACATATTAGAGAATTTTGGAGTTTTCGCACTATTTGCTATTTATTCGGTCATACGTTATTTCCTTTCTAGAGAACGAATTCGATATCGGTGAAGAAGTGAGATAGTTGGTATCCGAGTATTCGAGAGTAAGGCAAGTATTCTCCCCTCCTCCTTGAACAAATTGAATCCTATGTTTTGGGGAATGAAATGTATTGTTTGTAAAATTGCATGCGTATTTGTGAATAACGGTATTTGAATTGTGGTAAATGGTAGTTATAACCTATTAGTTGCATGATCCACCTTAAAACATTGTACTCCTTGCTGTTTGTAACCTTAGGCTTGGTTAGAGTACTTCATTTGTACTCATGGGGGGTCTATGTTAAGTTAATACACTTGCTTATGCTTAGCCATGCTTAGTAATGTGCTAAATATTATAGTGATCACTATATACTTTTGAAAATGGGAATTTTATAACGTCTGGATAGAGGTGAAGCCTTTGGTTATTTGTGAACTAAAATGATGAAAAACCTGATTTTAGACTTGGGCGGCAAGTGGTGTGCATATGGAGTAGTTGCACACCGATAGGGGGAGTGTTCACCTGAGTCGATTAAGGACTGAACTCAGTGTCATATTCTTATGTTAAATAGTACAACCACATGCGCTAGTATGGGATGGCCATGGTGGATTAAGTTGCTTAATGTTTAGCCTTGCATTTTGGTAGGCAGAGTAGTATGGGCAGTGCCTACAACGGATCGTAGGGCTGTTCAGAGGAGCTACCTATGTCCCGTAACGGAATAGGCGTCGAAGTTTGTACAATACAACGTTGTGTGCCTCGTGGGGAGCCGGGTAGGCTACCGCCACGGCGCTGGGTTAAGGCGTGGGCCCACCACCCACGGCATCGGGGTAGCCCCTCGATGTGGAGTAACATACCTCGTGCTAGTGCAAGGCTAAATGTTAAGTAATGTAAAAGCTATGTTGTGACCCCTAGGCCGCACTCAACGTGTAGAGTGTGGGATACCGACGGGTATCGACCAACCTAGGGTGTAGCCATTATGGCTTCTATCACATCATGTGGGTAACGTTGTACAAACTCTGCAGAGTCAAAACTAATCGGTTAGCCATGCTCACGGTCATGAGTGGCATGGTTGTGTCCATTAAGTATAGATTTATGCTTTTAAATGTGTTTATGAAACTGGGATGAGGATTGGTGACTTATGAGAATTATTATGCTTATTACAATGCTTATGATGGCTTGTTGCCGTGGAGGGCAGCAAGCAGGAAAATTATTATGTTGATCACTTCCCTACTTGTTATACATGTTTCTAATGTTTTTTTAAATACCGTTGCAAATGATTGTGAACTAAAATTAGCTTTATGCAAAACTGAACCCACAAATAGCCATCTCCTTGATTTTAGAGCTCGCATGTAGCGATATAGGATTGTCCTTGCTAGTACATTATTTCGGTAATGTACTGACTCTTGCTTGTATGGTTATAAATCTTTGCTGTAGGTTGTGCTACGAGAATTCATTACTTCTTCAGGATTAATTCTTTAAGGGGTCTACCCCTAGTCGGATTGCCTGTGGTATGGGTAGACAAGCTTCCGCTGAATTATATTATTCAGTCATTGGACCTATGTAACTCTGATGTAGTAAATTTAGTTTACTTACTTATACAACCAACATCTGTATTGGATATTACTTGCTAAGATGAATGTGTGGGACTAGAGCTTTCCTAGGCTAGTCACACATTAGTAAGAATTTAGAAATGATGAGATGCATGGATGTTGATTCAACCGTAGACCATGTCCCCAGAAGTGTGTATCGTCTTTAGTCGGCACCTTCATGTGGTTTGACGGGCACACTTCGCCGTTTCGGACTGGTGAATCAACTCTCCAAATATCTCTTTATTTCTGAATTCGGCACGTTGGATTTGTATTATGAATGGGTAAATATTATGGCAAGGCTGCGATGAGGATGGATGGTTACTGCACTTAATTGGGTTTTATTCGAGATCCCATCCATCTAGATATTTTGTGTTGTCATAGTAATTACTCTCCATAATGCATTTCCGGGATGCCCACAAAGACGAATGGAACCAACTGGAATGCATAGGCGATTAGCTCGAAATAAGAACCCATCATTAATCACAAATTTATTCCATGTACGTCCCTCTGTACAATTCAAAAGCACGTTTTTAAAATCAACATCAAGTTCATATTGTCTCTTAATCAATTCAAGCCTAAATATACGACAATCAAGTTGAAACAACATGGTATAGTGTCTAGACAAAGCATCAGCAATAACATTATCCTTCCCTTTCTTATGTTTGATGATGTAAGGAAAAGATTCAATAAACTCAACCCACTTAGCATATCTTTTATTTAGGTTTGGTTGACTTCGAATATGCTTTAAAGATTCATGATCAGAATGAATAATGAACTCCTTAGGCCATAAATAATGTTGCCACGACTCTAAAGAATGAACAAGAGCATACAATTCTTTATCATACGTGGAATAATTCAGAATAGGGTCATTCAATTTCTCACTGAAATAAGCAACAGGTTTACCTTCTTGCATCAAAACGCCACCAATGCCAACTCCACTAGCATCACACTCAAGCTCAAAAGTCTTACCAAAATCAGGAAGTTGGAGCAATGGTGTGCGAGTAAGCTTCTCTTTCAATGTAGCAAAAGCTTGTTCTTGTGCTGGACCCTGATGGAATGAAACATCCTTCTTTGTCAACTCGTTGAGTGGGGCAGCAATGGTGCTGAAATCTCTCACAAAATGCCGATAAAACCTTGCAAGACCATGAAAACTTCTCACCTGTGAAATACTCTGAGGGGTCGGCCAACTCTTGATGGCTTCAATTTTCGCTCCATTCACTTCAATTCCCTGTGGAGTAACAACATAGCCAAGAAAAGTAACTCGATCAATGCAAAAGGTGCACTTCTCAAGATTAGCAAACAAACGTGCCACTCTCAAAGCATCAAAAACAGCACGTAGATGGTCAAAATGTTCGGCATGTGACTTGCTATAGATTAAGATATCATCAAAATAAACCACCACAAATTTCCCAATGAAAGCACGTAAAACCTCATTCATCAATTTCATGAAAGTGCTAAGAGCATTAGTTAAACCAAAAGGTATCACTAACCACTCATATAAGCCAAACTTTGTTTTAAAAGCCGTTTTCCATTCATCTCCCAATTTCATTCTTATTTGGTGGTAACTGCTACGCAAGTCAATCTTTGTGAAAATTATAGAACTACTTAACTCTTCAAGCATGTCGTCTAACCTAGGTATAGGATGACGATAATTTATGGTATGTTATTAATGGCTCTACAATCAACACACATGCACCAAGAACTATCTTTCTTAGGAATCAAAAGAATAGTAACAGCACAAGGACTAAGGCTTTCTCGTACATACCCGCGGTCCAAAAGATCTTGGACTTGTCGCTGAATTTCCTTAGTCTCCTCTGGGTTCATCCTATAGGCAGCTCGGTTTGGCAAAGTTGCTCCAGGAATCAAATCAATTGGATGCTCAATTCCCCTCAAAGGTGGCAGCCCCGGGGGTATCTCGTTTGGAAAAACACCCTTGTACTCTTGCAAAAGGTTAGTGACAGCAGGAGGCAAAGTGCTAGGTATATCATCAATGGAAAATAAAGCATCTTTGCAAATCAAAGCATAGCATACACCATTATCAACTTCAGCAAGATCAGATTTTGTGGCAAACAAAACAGAACCTTTCAAGTTAAGAACTTGCTGATTTTCAGATTTAACATTAAGCTCTTTCTTCTCATTAGCGGCTCTCTCCCTATCAGCTTGTGCAATTTCAGTAGGGGTTAAAGGCAACAAAGTAATTTTCTTTCCTTTATACATAAGAGTGTATTTATTACTTCTACCATGGTGAAGTGCATCATTATCATATTCCCAAGGACGACCCAATAAAAGAGAGCAAGCTTGCATAGGTACCACATCGTAATCAGCAAAATCAGCATATGTACCAATAGAAAAATGCACTCTAATTGTTTGAGTTACCTTGGTCTTACCAGAATCATTTAACCATTGAAGATGGTATGGATGTGGATGTGGTCGTGTGGTCAAGCCAAGCTTCTTGACCAAATCAGAACTCACCAAGTTGTTGCAACTCCCTCCATCAATGATGACACGTGCACGTCGGTTGTTGATGACGAAGAAAGTCTGAAACAATTTATGGTGTTGTTGCTTCTATGCTTGCTCTATCTGCGTGCTCAGAACCCGCTGCACAATAATGCTCTGATAGTTCACCATGTCATCACCACCGAAAGCCTGACCCTCATCGTCGTCATCATGGGTGTTGTCCAAGGCAGCAACATCATAATTGTCTTCTTCCACATCTGAAGTGCTAATGTAACCTCCATCTTCTGTGGCAATGTATGCTCGTTGGCTGGGACAATTCCTCTACAAGTGTCCAATCCCATGGCAACGGTGGCACCGAAGTCCAGAAGTGCGGCCCGTGGAGGGGACAGATGAAGAACTCTTGGCGGGTATAATAATATCATTAGGTAGCAATCTATTCTCAAAATCACTTAAAGTATTACTTAGGAACAAGCTCACCTGTTGATTCAATTATCTTGCTCAAGCTCTAGTAATTGGACCTTGCATAACAACTGGAGGAGTGTTGTGTGTATCCAAAGGAGTGATGTCCTCATCACTGGGTGACAATATGACTATGAAATATTTCTAGGATGCTTAGTTGTGCTTAGAATAAACTAGCTCACCCTTGGGATTAATTATTCATTATAATCTCTATAGTTTGACTTGATGTCGAAATAACGGAACCTTGATCACAGAAAATTATCCAAATAAAATATGACCTCAATGGTGGGCTGTGGGTGCATGGTTTTGTTGGTCGCACCCATGGCAACTAAGGACCGGTTCACGGGAACCCCTTGAGTAGTTATACGTACATACCACAAGCCAATGTGGACAACGGCTGGGCTGGTATCATAGCTTCTCCCTCTCCTAGGCACTATTGGTGAGAATGGGCATGATGAAGTTGGGTCGGCCCGGGGTCGGGTTGATCGGCTTCCGAATCCATTGTGGCGCAAGGGGGGTAGCCTAGTCAATATGGTGTGCCCTGTTGGTAGGTGCAACCTCAGCGCGGTGTGGATGGTTGGGGAGGAGTTGCGTAAACAGTCCTGTCACAACCTCTCGTAGGGTGTTTGGTGACATGCCGGCAGACGGGAACATGTGTGGGGCTGTGTCTTGTGGGTACAATTGTACACCTCTGGCCAGAGTTAAAAACTATTCGACCATGCCTATCAGGAGGCAGCCTTCCGCCTAACTAGGGAGCTACACCGGAGACACCACTCCACCCTACGCACCACAGCCTACCTCTACCTCCGTAGCCGGACCCACTACCAGACTTACAGCACATTCTAGCCGGCTGACATGGAGAACGACACTACCGTGGTCCACATGAGGCAAGCCTTGTGGGCCATGGACTACATGCACACCAACTGGGTGCGTGCGGCCCACAACAGGATGACCATTATTGGTCTCCAAAACTAGATCGACTGCCTAAAGAAGGAGGTCGCAGAGCTAAAGGGCCAACCGTCGCCAGGTGGGGCTAAGATCCGCCTGACTCCGAGGAAGAGGACCCTTTCTCCGGTGCATATTCAGTTGGCTCCCAGGAATGGGCCACCCGCACCGCCAGCTCTAGCACCAGCTCCAGCCCCAACACCAGGATGGGCACCAGTAGGCGGCACAGTCAGTGTGTCGTCAAGTGACAGTCGCTCCTAGGGCAGCACCAGCATCCATAGGGGCTTCACTTCCACTGACTACAGCAGCTCCTTCAGTGGATCCCGTACCCGTAGCGAGGCTAGCACGTCATTGCACAGCAGCGAGGGTTATGTGAGTGGTTCTAGGAGCCACTCCGACGACGAGTTGGGAGATGAGTAGGAGCCAGAGTACGACTCAGACGACCGCAAGAGCCACTCAGAGCACTAGAGGCGTCGTCCCTAGTTTTTACCGTTTCCTTAGTTTGCTTTCCCGTTAAGTGTGATGTTAGGAATGCTTGATTTGGGGTTAGTTGGTGGCTCATACCGTCTGTCTTGTGGTATGCCCGCTTAATTAGGAGTTGAACTGTTGTTGTGATGTTTCTAAGTTACACACTTCAAATAATTTAATTCAGCCACTTAATTATCACTCCTTTTTCTGAGCCGGATGTGTTCCTCCTTCCCCTCCTTTTCCATTCCTCTCCAAATGGTGAACACCAGGACCGGAGCCCATGCTACCAGTGACACCAGCACCACCAACCAGCAGGATGGGCCACCACAGAACAACAGGGCCCCAAACCACCTGCCACCCCCATTGCTAGAGAACTCGACATTGGCACAGGTTTTGGCCAACCAGAATCAAATGATGGCCATAATGATGCAGCAGATGCAGTAGAACAACCTACAACAGCAACACTAGCAGAATTCTGCCACAACTTCCAGAAATCTCAGATTCCGGCGGGTATTGTGGCACAAAAGAAGATGGAATTCTGAGGGCTAGTGCAAGGGAACCGGACAGTCACGGAATACCTCCATTACTTCAATCGCCTGGCGTGCTACACGCCAGAAGTTGTCCGCACTGATGCGGAAAGGCAGGAGAAGTTCCTGGAGGGCTTGGACGATGAGTTGACCAACCAGCTCCTCTCCAGTGACTACCCCGACTTCGAGAAGTTGGTGGACAAGGCGATCTGCCAGGAGGATCAACGTTACAAGATGGACCACAAGCGGAAGGCAGCCTAGTTTAGAGCTCACCAGGGACAGCACCAGAGGCCCAAGGTGATGCTGGGGCATCAGGGTGGACAGTCCACCATGATCGTCCGCCAGCAGCACCCATTCCACCCCGGGCACTTTGGGGGCAACCACAGCAATAGCGGCCAACACAACCGCCACCCCGTTCGGCACCCGCCAATGTCGCCAGCTCAGTAGGGGTAGCCTAGGAAGGACAGTGGAGGGAAGACCCTCATTTGTTTCAACTGTAACAAGCTGGGCTACTTCGCTGACAAGTGCCCAAAGCCGAAGCACATTGGTCCCAGGCCTGCAGCTCCCCAGAACCCCAATGCCAACTAGCCCGTGATCAAGGGGTGTGTTAACCACGTCTCAGCAGAAGAGGCATAGGCTGCACCAGAAGTAGTACTAGGTATGTTTCTCGTGAACTTAATCCCTGCAATAGTACTTTTTGATTGCGATGCAACGCATTCATTCATATCAAAGAAAATTTGTGGGGACGCATGGGATAAAGGTAGTGGAACTTAAAATTCCCATGCGGGTTCACACCCCCAGAAACTGCATGACCACAGCTCACTATAGTCCCTCAGTGGGCATAGAAATCCAAGGATCACCTTTTAAAGCCAATCTCATCCTCCTAGAATCCAAAGACCTAGATGTCATCCGAGGGATGGATAGGTTGACCAGGCACAAAGGAGTGATCAACTGTGCCGACCGCACCATTACGGTGACTAGCCTGGAAGGACAGGTTGTTACCTTTAAATCACCAGTGCCGCAGAGTCAGGAGGCAACTTTGAATCAGGTTGTAGCCGAGGAACAGCTTGAAAGTGGAAAGAACTAGGCAGAAAGGTGGAGGATATCCCGATAGTAAGGGAGTATCCGGACGTCTTTTCGGAAGATCTGCTAGGAATGCCACCAAAAAGAGAGATCGAATTCAGAATCGATCTAGCGCAGGGAATGGCCCCAATATATAAAAGGCCCTACAGAATGGCACCGAACAAGATGGCGGAAGTCAAAAAGCAAGTTGACGATCTGCTATAGAAGGGCTACATCCGACCAAGCACGTCACCTTGGGGCGCACCAGTCATCTTCATGGAAAAAAAGACAAAACAAAGCAGATGTGCGTGGACTATCGCGCACTAAACGACGTAACAATCAAGAATAAGTATCCCCTGCCAAGGATTGATGACCTTTTCGATCAATTGGAAGGAGCCACCGTCTTCTCCAAAATAGATCTGCGATGAGGATATCATCAGTTGAGGATCCAAGAAGAGGACATCCCGAAGACAGCCTTTACCACTCAGTACGGGCTGTACGAGTGCACTGTTATGTCATTTGGACTAACAAACGCACCGGCTTTTTTCATGAACTTGATGAACAAGTTGTTCATGGAGTTCCTGGACAAGTTTGTGGTGGTTTTCATCAATGACGTTCTCATCTACTCAAAGTCAGCAGAAGAACATGAACAGCACCTCTGGTTGGTTCTCGAGAAGTTAAGGGAGCACCAACTATATGCCAAGTTTAGCAGGTGCGACTTCAGGTTAAACGAAGTGCAGTTCCTCGGACAGATCATCACCGCTCAGGGAGTTGCCATGGACCCGACGAACATGGAATCAGTCACAAACTGGAAGCCACCCAAGATGGTGACACAAGTGTGGAGTTTCCTTTGACTCGCGGGTTACTACCGCTGGTTCATCGAGAATTTCTTGAAGATTGCGAGATTCATGACACAGTTGCTGAAGAAAGATGTAAAGTTTATCTGGATAGCTGAGTGCAACCGCAGTTTTGAGGAGCTCAAAAAGAGGTTAGTGTCTGCGCCGGTTTTGATCTTCCAAGACCCCAAGAAGGACTTCCAGGTGTATTGCGACGCATCCCGCCAAGGGCTTGGATGTGTGCTGATGCAAGAGGGCAAAGTAGTTGCCTACTAGTCCTGTTAGTTGCATCCTCATGAGGGCAACTACCCGACGCATGACCTGGAATTGGCAGTAGTGGTCCATGCCCTGAAGATTTGGCAGCATTACCTCTTTGATAACCACAGTGAGATCTACACGGACCATAAGAGCCTAAAGTACAACTTTACCCAGCCCAACCTGAACCTCTGTTAGAGAAGGTGGCTGGAGTTAATCAAAGATTATGATGTGGGCATACACTACCACCCTAGAAAGGCTAATGTGGTAGTGGATGCTATGAGCAGGAAGAGTTATTGCAACACTACTCAGGCAAAGACTCTACAAGGAAGTTCAATAGGACTTTGAACGTTTGAATCAGGGCATCGTTAGCCCTAGATTAGTGGCAGCCCTAGAGGCCCAATCCACACTCTTCGAGCAAGTTCGTGAGGCACAAGCGAACGACCTAGAGATCAAAGAACTCAAGAAGAACATGAGGGTTGGAAAAACCCAAGGTTTCACGGAAGATGAATACGGGACAATCTGGATGGGGGAACGGTTATGCGTCCTAGAAAACAACGAACTCAAGGACTTGATACTCCAGGAAGCTCATGAGACGTAGTACTCCATTCATCCCGGGAGCACTAAAATGTACCAAGATCTCAAGACAAAGTTTTGGTGGGCCAGCATGAGAAGAGAAGTAGTGGAATTCGTGGTACTCTGCGACGTGTGCCAACGGATCAAAGCAGAAAACCAGAGGACCGCAGGACTTCTACAACCACTCAAGGTCCCAGAGCAGAAATGGGAAGAGATCGGGATGGACTTCATCACCGGTTTGCCCCAAACGTCCTCAGGATATGATATGATCTGGGTGATCGTTGACCGACTCACTAAGGTCGTCCATTTTATTCCTATGCACAATGGCCATTTCGGGCAAGTGACTGGCAGAACTTTACATGGCCCGCATAATGTGCTTACACGGGGTACCCAAAAGGATTGTATCCGATCGCGGTAGCCAATTCACTTCCAAATTCTGGCAGAAGCTACAAGCAGAATTGGGAACCCGTCTAAATTTCAGCATAGCCTACCATCCACATACAAATGGGCAGACTGAAAGAGTCAAACAAATATTGGAAGATATGCTAAGAGCATGTGCCCTAGACTTCGGTAGGACCTGGGACAAGAGTTTGCCCTACGCA
Organism: Oryza meyeriana var. granulata; assembly: GCA_003991445.1. Taxonomy (NCBI): domain Eukaryota; kingdom Viridiplantae; phylum Streptophyta; class Magnoliopsida; order Poales; family Poaceae; genus Oryza; species Oryza meyeriana. The sequence continues at coordinate 150,477 of RYFJ01002482.1, forward strand.
GAGTTCTCGTACAACAACAACTACCAAGCCAGCTTACAAATGGCACCATTCGAAGCCTTGTATGGCAAGAAATGCCGTACACCTCTCTTTTGGGTTCAGATTGGTGAACGTCAGGTATTCGGGAAAGATTTTCTCAAAGAAGCCGAGGAGAAAGTGGCTATCATTCGAGAAAGATTGTAGACAGCCCAGTCAAGACAGAAGAGCTATGCCGACAACCGTCGCAGAGACCTAAGCTTTGATGAAGGGGACTACGTGTACCTTCGCATCACTCTACTCCGAGGTGTACACAGGTTCCAAACAAAGGGAAAGTTAGCGCCGTGCTTCATGGGACCCTACCAGGTCCTAGCTCGAAAAGGTGAAGTCACTTATCAGTTGGGTCTCCCAGCTTCAATGGTAGGCATACATGATGTGTTCCACGTGTCTCAATTAAAGAAATGTCTAACGGTACCGTCAGAACAAGCCGATCCAAAACAGATCAAAATCCAAGAGGACCTCACTTACATGGAAAGGCCAATCCGAATCTTGGAGGTCAGTGAAAGGAACACTAGGAGCAAAGTGATCAGATTCTGCAAGGTACAGTGGAGCCATCATTTAAAGGAAGAAACTACTTGGGAGGGAGAAGATGAATTGAACAAGATTCTGTTAAAGGGGGGTAGGTTTGTCACACCCTGAGTTTTTCCCTTAATAGAGCCATACAAAAATACATTAAAGAAAATGCCCAAAGAAATTATTTAATTAAGGCAAAGGAAATAAATTAATGGTAAAAATAAAAAACAACAACCCATCAGGGTTGGGAATATTTTTGTGTATTCCCCTTGCCAAAATACACTAACAGGATTTTTATTGGAATTTTTAGAGCATGAGAAGTATTTTTAATAAATTAAAAAGTGTTATCAGAATTAAAACCTTCTGGGAATCTTTTTCCCTTTTCCTTTTTCTTCTTTTTCTCTTTTTCTCTTTCCCCTGGCCTGCCAACCCACTTCCTCTCTCTCCGCCATGTGGCCTAGCTGCGCCGCCCACTCTGGGCACTGACATGTGGGGTTGGGACCCACATGTCAGGGTCGTCTTCCTCCTCCGGCCGAATTGGCCGTAGGGGAAAAATCTCCGCGTCGTCGATTCCTCGCCCATTCGGCCCCCTCACGCATTTGCCCTCCATTCAAACTTGCCTAGACCCAGTCTCCCCATGTCCCAGCTCCATTTCCCCCACTCCGCCACGAAAACTACGCACGCACGCGCCCACTTCACGCCGCCGTTGATCTCGCCACCCCTTTGTGAAATTCGGCCTCCTCGGCCACGATCTCGAGCTCCCTGGGCTATATAAACCCTCACCGCTGCCTCCTCTTTCTTTTTCCTCAACTCCCCAAGCTCCCTGTGCACCCTAACACCCTCATCGATGTAATCCTGAGCCACCGCCACGTTCCGCCATCTCTAGCCGAGCGTCACTGCCGTTGTAGCCACCGCCGCGCCCGTCTCTCGCCACCGCCAGCTCCACTGCATGCCAAAGAACCTAGGCCGCTACCTCCACGAGTCCCATCACCGCCGGAGGCCTGTTCTCCCCATCGAGCCCTTCGGTGAGTGCCACCGCCGAGCTTCGGCCGCCAAATACCGTTGGTCTATTCGGCCATTTTGCCCTTAATTCCTTCCTACACCTTCCCTAGGTCCTTCTCGCTGTCGTTCCGTGCATCGCTGCCCTCGGTCACCACAGGAAAGCGTCGTCGCCGTCAAACCCGAGCCATCACCGCCACCTAGCTCCTCTGTTCACCGCTATTGGCCACCCTCCCATCGTCGCCACCCTTCAGTGAGGCCCCCCTTAGTTTCCAGTTCTCCTCCGCCACTCACCACCGCTCTCCAGGGGCCCCAGATGGTTGCCGGCGGTGACCATCGGGCCACTCACCCTGCCGCGGCTCGGTCGCGCCGACGGGGGGCTGAGCCCGGTTTGTCCCGCGTCGTCTAATCTACCGAGCCAGATCGGGGCCATCCACGTGGCGCCACTACGGGCGCCCGCTTCATTGCCACATCGGCGCCACCTCGGCGCCACCTTGGCCCATCTGACCGCTGTGGCTGCCTCATCGGTAGCCACGTGGCATGGTCGTGCTGGGCCACGGTGGACCGCGTCCACCGTGTGCCGCCAACCCGTGGGCCCCGCATGTTGGTGCTGGTTCCCAGGTCGGCTGATGCCATAATTCTAGATTAATGCGCAATAATTCATTTAGGATTTATTTTTGTATAGTAAAATACAGAGAACCTTTAAAAATTCAAAACTAATTCATACAAGCTCTGATTAATTACATTCAAATTTCATTAAATCCAGAAAAATGTCAAGAATCCATTAAAAATAGTTCTAGCTCATGTTCCAGTGCTCTCATATACTGTTTTTATTTGTTTGTGTTTTGATTGTTATAGAAGCTGATGTTTCCGGCCCTCCTGTGTACTATGAGGTGGTCATAGAGTTCGTAGAGCCAGAGCAAGATAAGTTACACCATATTATTGAACATTTTGTACCTAATTTATGCTAAATGCTTTGTTTTATTTAAATAAACTTGCATGTTTTTATTATTTCATGTGGCTTGGGAAATATAACCTATGGATATAATAGAATTCCCTAGGTTGATGACCCCTATTCTCTTGTAACCTAGGTGACAATATGACTATGAAATATTTCTAGGATGCTTAGTTGTGCTTAGAATAAACTAGCTCACTCTGGGATTAATTATTCATTATAATCTCTATAGTTTTGCCTATGGAGTGGAAGCCTCTACACGGCTTAGTTGCTTCTAGGTTTATTTATCTTTTTTCACTGTATTTTTTAAGACAATTTTATGCTGATTATAAGATGTACTCTGTATGGTAACATAGTATTTGTGTACTCTGGCTTTCCTGGACAGGGATTTAATACACAAGAATGTTCAGAATTCTGGTTGTGAATTTCTGGACGTTACATTCTCACAAGCTCAATATTGGTATAACACTTCATACCATAGTGTTGTGGGTAAGTCTTCAGATGAAGTGTTGTTTACTAGGAAGGCCAAACTCTTTCGCATGACAGATCTAGGACAGTATACAGTTCCTGATGTGCAAATTTAGTTACAAGAAAGGCACAGATGAATGACTTGCTGAACCAACAACCTACTTGTTAACAGGTCAGAACAGCTGTCAGAACGGCAATTTGCTGTTCAGGATGTGGTTTACCTGAAAATTCAATTCCAGTTATATGTGGCCAGAGGATTGTGTCACAAGTTGAGCTTCAGATACTTCGGGCCTTACAACGTATTGACAAGCAGGGGGAGTGGCTTATCGGTTTGGAGTTACCCTAAGGTAGCCAAATTCATTCTTTTGTTCATGCGTCATTATTCAAGAAGATGATTTAGCCAGGTACGCAAGTTTATCCAGATTTACATGTGCAGTGCGCTGAAGATGAAGAGCAAGTACAACCAGAAGTTGTTCTGGGGCGACAGTTTGTCAAAAGAGGCCAGTCGGCTGTACCTTATGGATTAATTTGATGGACTAGGATGCTTAATGAACTAGCAGCCTAGGAGAACCCGCTTCAGCTTCATCAACGATTTCCAACAGCACCAGCTTAGGTGTCATGCTTGGAATTTTCATCCAAAATTCTTTCACGCTTATGTGTATTTAATCCCTGCCTAGGAATCAGCCGGGGTACACAGATGAAACTATTGATAAACAAAGTACACAACCTTAACTATTCAATAAACGAGTGCAATTATTACAGATATGGATAAGACCTCTCAAATTGAAATAAACTCTAGCAATGGAAAAAGTAAACGTCTAGCATAGGCGGCTCCACTTCACAAGCAACTTGACTAGGATCACTGAAGTACTCTTTCTCTGATGGTGTTGGTTATAGCAAGGTGAGTATATGGAATACTATACAAGTCACACATCAAAATACAAGTACGCACATGGTATAAAAAAGTAAAGCATAATATGGCTATTTTGCATAAATAACATTAAATAAGCATTTGAGAATCATAAAACAATTAAGTCATTAAGTAGTATTACTCAACCCTGAACAACCTTTCCCGCTAAACAAGCCCATTCTCTCCATAACCGGAGATTATCCAAACAACCCCTCCATACCTGAAGATTCCATGTTAACCACATTTTCCATTTAACCATTACTGAGTAGTGTAGCGCTAATCACAAAAAACATTGTTAGGCTCACCCATAACCACGGGTACGACTATTCGAATAGTTTTACTCTAATTAGATCTGTACAAATTTACTTATAAGACACAACTCCACAACATTTACCATGCGCCTTAATACCACCACGATACCTTGAAAAGGAATTGTGACAAGACCCATTGCGTAATACAACCTAATAACATGGTCACAACCACCAAAATCCCAGACTCCCCATACCCAGTATAGACTGTGTGACATCCTGGCCCAATTAGGATATGGCCCATGTGGCCCATGAGTGCGGTGTGCACATGATTAGTACCACCTTGCTAGTTGAGCAAGGGTTGAACCAACTTATAAGGCCTTGTCCCTCCAACCATAGTACTTCCGGGTTAACCCTTTTACACGAAGCGAGGACGAAAGTGTAAGTGGGGTGCTATGTGTAAGTGGGCCCGCCCGTCGGTTGGGCTGGGCTGTGCGGTTCTGGAGGGCAGGGTGTTACAAATGGTATCAGAGCCGACCCTCGCGGTTGCGCGTACGGGTCAGTGTGCGGGCATATGGCGCATGGCGCATGTGGGCTCGGTGTGAGGCACATGGCATGGCATATGGCGCTGGCACTGGACGTACGGACGTGCGCTAAGAGGGGGCGCGTTCCTGGACATTTGCCTATATGCCTGTGTGGCTATGCGGGTAAGTTGGACTGGTGGGGACGCCAGGTCCTTTGAGGGGGGGTGTGTGTGACATCCTGGCCCAATTAGGATATGGCCCATATGGCCCATGAGTGCGGTGTGCACATGATTAGTACCACCTTGCTAGTTGAGCAAGGGTTGAACCAACTTATAAGGCCTTGTCCCTCCAACCATAGTACTTCCGGGTTAACCCTTTTACACGAAGCGAGGACGAAAGTGTAAGTGGGGTGCTATGTGTAAGTGGGCCCGCCCGTCGGTTGGGCTGGGCTGTGCGGTTCTGGAGGGCAGGGTGTTACAGACTCACTCAGTGCCCCATTGACTTATCACCATCACTTCACAGTCTGGTGTTCCACATCGAATCATGCTATACAACAAGTCATGCCGTTGCCTATTCTGGCTTGTGGTTAGTACGGCAAATGCTTCACAACAATAGCTCGCTATCGGTCCTTAATTGTCATGAGCATGACCATCAGAACCATGTGCTCACAACCTGTAACGCCCTGAAAATCGTCTTAATTAAAAATTATCATGGGTAAATGGAAATGCAAGAATACACTAGAAATTTTTTGTTTGAGAAAAGAGTTTGAATAAAATTTTGAAATTTCCAATATTAAAAATCCCGAGTTTAAATCTTTAAATAAATACTTGGATGCTTTTATATTCCAGGGGTTTTGTCGGAGTATTTTAAGCATTTGAGTATTTACAATAATAAATTCTTCGTGTTTCGTGGTGGCATTTACTTCTGGTAAATTCCCCGTGATTTAATAAACTCTCTGAAAGTTTCTTGGATTTTTTCGGAGCTACAGAATTAATTTTAATTCAATAAAGATCACTTCAGTAAATTAATTAAATATAAATAAATTCATTTTTCTTTCCCCTGTTCGGGTCGTTTCTAATTCAGTTCTTTGAAGTCTCCCCGTTCATTGTGAACTCTAACTCCCTTTTCCTCTAGGGTTTTGTGTCGTTCCCAGAACCCTAAAGTCACCTCGAAAACCTAAATTCGGAATTTCTGGATTTATTCATTTTGAAATCCTAGAACTCTTTTGGACTCCCAATCCGAGATCTTTTGTATTCGAAATATCTATATTTCCCCTTTGAGATAAATCCCAGATATTCCCTTAAACTCCTTTTCCGTCGAAACAAATCCAAATCTCCAATTGTGTGACATTTCTCCAAATTCCGGTCCCAATAAAACGCCCTCGTCAATTCCCTAATCCCAAAACATTTTATTCGGAATATTCTATTTTCCAGTTCCCGGGAAAATATTCTATTTTCCCACATCCCCAAGATATTCATCTATTTTGGATATATAAATATTTCCCAGAAAATCTCCTCTAGTGCCCAACCTGATGGATAATTCGATATTTGTTTCCCCAAATTTCCATCGGGAAAATATTCTCCATTCTCAGAATCCCACAAAATATTCTGTTTCTTGGACCCTAATAAATATACTTTTGTTTTCTAAATTCGTCCAAATACCCTTCGATTCCCAATATATATATACGTGTATATATATATATCCTCGTACTCAGATAATTCCAATGTCCTAAATATTTCCGAAATTTCTAAATTCCAGAACGTGACTCAGATTCCACAAATATCCCCAAATTCCAATTTTTGCGATATTGGAATTTTCTGGAAAAAGACTCCCATTTTTCCTTTCCAATCTTACCCTTTTATTTTCTTTTTCTTTCCCTTCTTTTTCTTTTTCTCTCCGGGCCTCTGTTCCTTGTCGATGTTTTACACCGGCAATATGAATATGGGGCTACTCGGCGGATGGAAACTCGGTGGATTGCAAAGGAAGACAAGGAGATTTTATACTGGTTCAGGCCCTCGTTGTGAGGTAATACCCTACGTCCAGTTTGTATGTATTCCTTTGAGGATATACGGTGGTAGTTCTGATGAACTTGTGTGCACCTGCCCTCATGGGGCGCCCTGCCTCCCCTTATATACTGGGGGACAGGGTTACAAGGTAGGAGTCCCCATCGGATTATGACTAGGAGATCTCCCCTTAGAGATATAACGCACCCGACTAGGACTGTATATTCCTTTCTATACAAGGCGAAGTTTGCCGAATCTAGCTATATCTCTAATTACAAGGCTAGGCCCATCCTCTATCCGAGTGGCCCAAATGCTTGTCATGAGGTACCCGGGGCCCATGGCACCCACAGTAGCCGCCGAGACCTTCATAGTTGAGTCACAACTGATGTCGAGTGCTTATCCTCCACGGTGAAGTCTTCCCAAGTGCATTGCTCCCGAGTACACTTTGTCTGAGTGCTGCTTCTCCCGAGTCCTGCTTCATGTCAGCTGGCAGCGAGGCTATGAAGGGCTCCATGTAGATGTAGGAATAGTGTGCGCCGAATAGGCGCACCTATTAGGTGTAGCCCCCGACTTTGTGCTTAATTGTGAAGACAATTAAACATAAAGTCAAAGATCTTTAACCTTGAAGTCTTTCCCGAGTAGATTACTACTGGTATATGAGACTCTTCGGTATCATGTCAACCGGAATATGATTTATAGTCTTGCCGAGTAGGGAACTACTCGTATATAGGACTCTTCGACTTCATGTCAGTCGGAATGTGTGTTTATAGTCTTGCCGAGTAGGATGCTACTCGTATATGGGACTCTTCAGCGTCATGTCAGCTGGAAAGGGGGTGTTTATAGTCTTTCCCGAGTAGTATACTACTCGAAAATTAGACTCGTCGGCATCATGTCAGCCGGGATGATTATTTATAGTCTTTCCCAAGTAGTATACTACTCGAAAATTAGACTCATCAGCTTCATGTCAGCTGGAAAAGGTGTTTATAGTCTTTCCCGAGTGGCGTCCCATTCGGAAGTTAGACTCTTCAGCTCGTCAGCTGGACGAATGTTTATAGTCTTTCCCGAGTAGCATACTACTCGAAAGTTAGACTCCTCCGCATCATGTCAGCGGGAATGAGAAATTTATAGTCTCTCCCGAGTAGTGCACTACTCGAAAGTTAGACTCTTCAGCGTCATATCGGCTGGAATAATGTTGCCCATGGCAACTGGTGGCCACGCATGTAGGCCGAGTACCACTTTATGAAAATAAATCCATGGCGTGGTCAGGTGTACTCGAGAAAGATACCTGCATCCCCAATTTTAATGAAGACCAGCTTGTGATCCTTATAAGGATATATCCTCGAGACCTGGTGGATAAAACAGATACCCAAACATACATGTTTAGCAATAAGGCTCTCATGAAGCATATCTGTTTACCTCATCGGCTCCTGTTGGTAGCACCAGCGCTATAATTTCAACTCAGCCTGTGGGCGGCCCACATGGAGCATGCTACTGTAGGAACTCATATCTTGGTAGCCCGTTACCGAGTACGCCGGTCTAAACCGACCCACCCAATGTAGGCTCTATAAAATCACCATCCCTCGCATGTCAGGATGAGTCTTTGGTGTCGGTAACCGCAATCAGCCAGAGAAATCCTTATTCGCAAGCCTTTCCGACTTACGTTCCGAATGCAACCTGGTTGCCACAGAAGTCTGAGTAGGTATATTGCAGGATTTGCTTGCCCTCCTCAGGTGTGACGCGGTGCATGAGAACTCCGGATGCGCTTTGACGATGTAAGTCTTCTCTGACTTCAGGAGAGCCGAGCAGGGTACCCGAACCTTGCATTAGCATAGGATTCGGCTAGCGGCCCTCATGGGGCATACCCTACCCAACAGAGTTATAGCCAAGCGAGGTACCCGAACCTTGCATTAGCATAAGATTCGGCTAGTGACCCTCATGGGGCGTACCTCACCCAGCCGAGTGATATACGACCCCCGACTAGTGCCGGAAGTCGGTTGTCAGCTCACATGGAGCGTAGCCGAGGAAGATGACGTCCCGACTGGCGCAAGTACTCGGTAAGTAGCCCTCATGGAGCATCCCGAGTGTATTTTGGCAGACATGTCCAGCCCCCGAGCGTAGGAGATAGGCTCGCAGCCCTGAGTTCCTGTCACGCATATCCGGAGCTGGGCCTGCAATATAAAGATATCGGATGAGTAGCATCTGATGATGGAAATAATCACCCGATTAAAATATATTTTACAATATATGTAAATACGAGTTTTTCCTCTTTTTGATATTAATTTCCCCGAGTAGTTGACCCCTTACGTTTAAACACTCTGCCGGACTAGTCATAGCCCTCTAGCGTCGGGAGTTGGCTCATGGCTCTTTCCCAGACACGCGTTTTGGGTGACCTGAGTTCGTCTTTCATGGAGCAAAGTTTCACGGATCAGGATTTATGCTACTCGAGTACTTTCGCAATCATTTAAGAGCAAAAACAGAGAAGAGTGCAGCTTGTGCACCTATTAGGTGTAAGCGGCATTGGCAAGGCCGAGTGAAGAAATATTTATCAGGAAGCGACTTAGCTGTTCGGTATTTCGGAGTGGGGATGCCATCCTTGTGTTTGAGCTTGTGAGCCCCCGAGCATGTCACTTGTTGTTCTGATAATCTTCAGTTGTTGAAAGTCGAAGACGATTGTGACCGACTGCCACAATGAAGCCGTCTGACTTGCGTATGCGATTCCTGGCTTTAGTCGGGATCGCGTCGTTGGTGCCCTCCCGCTTCTTCTGTCAGGATGCCTTTTTATCTTCAAGGGCCTCAGCAACAGCGTGGGCTGAGTCGGCGTATTTGTTCGCCATGTCAAATAAAGCCTTGACAGAGTTGGGAGGCTTCCGCGTGAATTTGTCAATGAATGAGGTGTCTTTGACTCCTTTTCGAAAGGCGGAGATGACGACCTCATCCTTGATCTTTGGGATTGAATTTTTCTTCTCAGAGAACCTCTTGATGAAGTCACGAAGAGACTCGTTCTTCCGTTGATGCAACTGATATAAGTCGTACTCGGAGGATGGCCTCTCATATGTTCCCTGGAAGTTGGCGATGAAGCGTTCCCGGAGTTCTCCCCAGGAGCCGATTGATTGCTTGGGAAGTCCTGTTAGCCATGTCCTCGCTGAGTCGGCTAAAGCGACTGGGAGGTAGTTAGCCATGACTTTGTGATTTCCTCCAGCTGCTCGGATTGCCGTAGTATAGACCGTGAGCCAGGACTCGGGATTGGTCTTGCCGTCATATTTTTCGACTCCTGTAGGCTTGAAACCCGATGGCCAGTCAGCCTGTTGTAGCTCCTGGGTGAAGGCCGGTACTCCTTCATCTTCATGAGGACTCCGACCCCGACTACGGCGGCGAAACCGCTCGTGGTGGAAGCCGAAGCACTCGTTCTCGTCTTCCAGTCGGCGTTGTTTGTCTTCCTCGTGTTCGTGGCGCCGAGCCATGATATCCTACCGAAGATCACACCGTAGTTGGCCTTGGAGATCCTGGTTGTCCCGACGGTCGCTTTGACGTTGCCGGTTGTTGTTAGGGTTGCCGAATGACGTTCGGTGTGACTCCGTGTGCAGCCGACTAGAGCCGACCGCTCGACGTCGCTTTGAGGTGGATGAGACCGCCACTGGGGAAGCTGACCGACTGGTCGGTATGAGTGTGTTGCCTGACTGTTGGTGCTGCTGACATGCAGCAGCGGTAAGCATGGATTTTATCCTTGCGATCGTCGGGGTGGCCTGGTGATCAGGCCCGAACTGGAGTGTATCCAGTAGAGTTGCAGCGGCCACGATGTTCTGTTGAGGAGTAACGAAGACGTCGTGGTCGCTGACTCGGGTTTGGAGGGTTTGTTGCTGAGCAGTTCGCCCAGCCCTGCGTAGATCGTCGTCGCGGGCGTGCAGGCGTCTTGCTTCTTCCTCATGTTGTTCTTGCAGTCGGCAGGCCTCCTCCTCTTGCTGTTCGCGTAGTCGGCGTGATTCCTGAGTAGGAGTAGAGCCTTTGGACGCCACGAAGATTTCTCGTGGCGGGGAGAAGCCTGTTGAACTGTTGTCCGACTTAGAGTCGGAATCCGACTAAGAGTCGTAGTCCGACTGAGAGTCGTAGTCGGAATAGTTGATGGGGGTGATTATAACTCCAACCTCCCTAGATCCGATCTCGACAGGCTCTGGACCGTATCCGAGTTGAACTCCAGGGGATCGGGTTTGCCGCGTCAGATGTAGATTGTAGATATCCGCGGCGTCGCCAAGTCCGAACGGGAAATTGACGATCTCTTCCTTTTTTGGCCCGATCTCGGCCGGGTCGAAACCGAGTCCGAGTCGAACACCGAAATAAAGAGTTGTCCCTGGACCCGGACAAGATGAAGATTGCCGCAGCAAGTCGATGAGGGTTGCTGCAGCGTCGTGTGGACCGACTGGCTCGGAGTCGGCCGGTTCCCTGGCAGATCGGATCGAGTGCGAGTCGGCCAAGGTGAGATTGCCGATCTGGTCGGCGGCGAAGTCGAGGCTTCTGAATGCAATTGTATCTCCGGGGGAGAGTTTGCCGCCGTCGACTCCGGTTGCTGGATCCATCGAGCTTGTAGATGTAGATCGCGCCGAAGCCCCTACTTGGCGCGCCAACTGTCGATGTTTTACACCGGCAATATGAATATGGGGCTACTCGGCGGATGGAAACTCGGTGGATTGCAAAGGAAGACAAGGAGATTTTATACTGGTTCAGGCCCTCGTTGTGAGGTAATACCCTACGTCCAGTTTGTATGTATTCCTTTGAGGATATACGGTGGTAGTTCTGATGAACTTGTGTGCACCTGCCCTCATGGGGCGCCCTGCCTCCCCTTATATACTGGGGGACAGGGTTACAAGGTAGGAGTCCCCATTGGATTACGACTAGGAGATCTCCCCTTAGAGATATAATGCACCCGACTAGGACTGTATATTCCTTTCTATACAAGGCGAAGTCTGCCGAATCTAGCTATATCTCTAATTACAAGGCTAGGCCCATCCTCTATCCGAGTGGCCCAAATGCTTGTCATGAGGTACCCGGGGCCCATGGCACCCACATTCCTCTTCCTTCTCCTTGCTTCTTCTCTCCTCTGCCTCTCGAGGCCGAGCTGCCTCTCCTGCGCCCCTCGCGCTGCTTCTCGGCCCAGCCTGCGCCACGCGCCGCCATCGGCCTGCCTCCTCGGCCCGCGCCGCCGTGTAGCCTGTTGCCACCCCGGCCCCGAGCCCCTCGGCCTCCGCGCTGGCCTGCGCCCGATCTCGGCCGTGCGCCGCCCCCTGCGCCTCCACCCCACAACGGCCACCGCCGAACCCGCCACCGCCCCTATATATGCCTCAGCCGCTAGCCCTGTGCCCTAGCCGGCTCTGCTCCTCTCCACGCCGCCAGGCCACCGCCGCCACCCCGTCGCGCCGCCCTGCTGTCTCCATCTACCCCCGCCAGCTCGCCCTCATGCCGCGCCGCCGTCTACACCTGCCGCCGCGCTGGCGCCCTGCGCTGCTCCCAGACGTCGCCGCCCTGCCTCTGCTGCCTCCATCGGAGCCGCTGCCTCTTCCGCTCCTAGCGCCGTCGCCTGCGGAGCCGCCCCTGTTTCTCATCTACCACCGTCGCTGTCCCCTCCGACGCCGGCCGTCGCTGGGAGGCCCCAAGCCGTCATCGCCGTCGTCTCTTCGCGGTGAGCATCCTCGTAGCCGCCTCCCTCCTCCTCTGCCTGTTGTCGCCGTCGTCGTCGTCTTCAATCCCCGCCGCTGGTGAGCTCCAGACCTGCCGTTGCCGTCTTCGTCTCTACCGTCCGCCGGCTGCCTCGGACGCCGCCTCCTCCCGTCACCGGTGAGCATTCGGACCGAAGCCGTCCTTCTTTGATTCATTGCTGCCATCGCTCTTTTCCAATCGGCATCGTCGCCCATCCTCCTCTGCCTCCTGTTCGTCGTCGCCGTTGCCAGGTAGTCGTCGTCGTCGTCTATCGCCTGTGCGCCGTTCTCTCCAGTGCCGACGTCGCTGCCTCTGCCGCCCTCTGTCTTCCCCCATCTGCCGCCGTCGCTTGGAGTCCGCCGCCTCGCCGTCTGCCTCGCACCGCTTCTGCTCCCCGCCCGGCATCGTCGCCGCTATTTGTAGCGACGCCCGTCGCGTCCTCATCTGCTTGCTGTGCGCCGCTGGTTGGTCGCCGCGCCAGCGGCAAGGCCATCTTGCCGCACCCACCTTTGCTTCGTCGTCGCCGGCATCTAAGCCCCCTCTCTGGCCATGTTGCCCCAACGGCGCCTCCCCTCATTGCCTCTGCCTCCTGCTCCTCGTCATTTTTCGCCAAGCGCTGCTACGTCCCCCGCTGTCGTCGTGCCAGCCGTCGCCCGCTCCCTCCTGGCCGTCCGCCGTCACGTCGCCCGAGTCGCTGCTCCGTCGCCGGTCCACCGCACCGCCTTTAGGCCGTCTTTTCCGCCACCTGGTGTCGTCGCCTGCCGTCGCCATTCCTGCTATTGCCTGCAGCGCCACCATCGCTACGCCACCTCATCCCATCCCTGCTCTACTCCCCATCTGCCGTCGTCCCGGCCGACGAGCCATCATCGCCGTCTCTGTGATTCAGTGCCGCCGGTGAGCCCGAAGTCTGTCGCCATCGCCGTGTCCCTCTGGCTCGTCTTGGCCACGCCGTCCCCGGTCCGTCACCCTTGTTGCCTCTGTATGCCATAGGACACCGTCATCACATCGTCGGACATCCTCAGCAGTATTCTCCTTTGTGACCTCTGGGCCCGGTGTTTCTCCCAGTGCATGACTAGGGGACCCGAGGCATAGTGCCCCAATAAATCTCAATTGTCCGATAATCCGAAGTCGATCCGAGCCACCTTGGCCGTCTAACCCTTTTAATCGGCCAAAGCCATGTCAGCCCTAGCCACCTCAGCTGCCACTTCGGTTGCCACCTCATCCCCTTCGGTCACTTGGTATCCACCTCAGCAGTCCATCGGCCCCTTCTATTCCTAAATCCATGAACCAAGTCCATCATACACCTAGTCACTGACCATAGACCCCACATGTCAGCACTTATCCAAAATAATTATTCTAATCCAAAAATCTAGAGAATATTCCCGAGAATATTCTTTTCTATTTCTTTTCGGAATTATTCCGAATTCCATATTCCAAATGCCATATCTTTTCCGTCTGAAGTCCGATTCGACCCGTTCTTCTTCCTAAATTTATCTAAAATCATAATTTACTTGTTTATGTATTTTTATGTATTGTTTATTTGGAGTTTCTTAGGGTTTTTTATCATTTTACGTGTAGTTGCGTACAATCTCGTTTCGGAAGATTGCGAAGTCTGCGGAAGAGTTCGAAAGAGTATTTGAAGACTTTTGCGATTGCAAGGCAAGTCACACGACAATCTCCTTGAGCATGTTGATCCCATTTGTGAAAGTATTTTATTTTAAAGTTATTGCATGAAATGCTTTTGAATGTCATTATATGGGTATTTATTTACTATCCTATGATCCTTGACTATTATGGCCATGTCGATATTGATTCCTTCACCTTGATACCTCGGGTAATAATACTGACTAGCTGGATGACTATTTAAAGGTCTAGTTAGATTATTTAGGATTTGCTTAGCCATGCCTAGAAACTATAGTGACATTCTATGTGGGGAAAGTTAATGAATCACTTATCAATGATTAATGGACAATGGCTACAATTTCATGACCGTGAGTCGTGGTTGATTAATTAAAATGTGACAACTAAAACTTGACTGAATGGTGGGTTGTGAGCACCAGGATTGTGATTGTTGCTAGCGGTGCTCATGACAGTTAAGGACCGGTTCGCGGACTACTTGTTGCGAAGCAATACTCGTGCTAACCACAAGCCAGCATGGGTAATGGTAGGATCCAATGTGTAGTACATTCAACCAGGGTCCACCATGGTGTGTTGTGGCTGTGTCAATAAGACCACCATGGCTGCGTCAATAAGTCCATGTCTTGGGCGTTGGATCGTTTCCCAGACTCAGAACCCGATTAGTTCTGGCCGAAAACTGGTGGTCCAGCGGGTGGCTTCCTTGTTGTGCGGATTACATGGAGGGTTCTATCACAATCTCTATTCGAGTACTTTCGAGTATCGCGACGCATGACTGACATGATGTTGAGATTGTGTCTTGTGGGTAAATTGGTACATCTCTGGCCAGAGTAAAACTATTCGAATAGCCGTGCTCGCGGTTAATGAGCGGCCTAGCAATGTTTCTGTGATTAGTCCCACACTACTCATTAATGGAAATAAATGATGGAATTTGATGGCTCTTGTTTGGAGAAGTTTTGGTTTGGGCCTGAACTGCGTTGGAGCGCTGTTCAGTGGTTGATTCAATACTGATTAATAATTAAACTATACTGTTTTTAATGATTTCGAATGCAAATGTTTTAAATGTTGTTTTATGCAAATAAGCCATATTATGCCTTTCCTTTAGTATCCTGTTGCATTACATTGCATTCTCTAGTGTGGCTTGTTGAGTATGGTGGGTGGTACTCAGTCTTGCATTATTGCAAACTTTAGAGTGAAGCTTTGAGTGGAGGAGAAGATGGTGTTTGGCTTATACCCCAGTTGAGCTGCCTGTGGTTTGGAGCTGAAGCTACGTTAGTTGCCGTTCCGCTGCTGTTTTCTCCTGTGTGAGGACTAAGTGCCTCTGTTGTAAGTATTTATCGTTATTTCGTTTTGGTTATGTTTATCAAATTGTCAATTTGTGTACCTCGGCTGATTCCTGGATGAGGATTTATTGCACAAATTAGCTTTGGAAATTCTGGTGAATTTCTGGGCGTGACACAACCTACCATTAGTCAAGTTTTAATTACAATATTATTTAACAAACCACGACAAACCATCGTGAGCTACCAATAATTAACCATGATTAAATTATAAGTGAAGTATATGTCCTCCCACATAAAATGATACTAGTGTTTCTAAGCATGGTTAAGCAAAACCTAGTTAATCTAGCTAAACCATTAAATAAGATCATGGCTGGTCACATTAATTACCCAAGGTATCAAGGTCATGGTATCAATAGCAAAAGGCCATAACAAAGGAATATAGGTTCGCCATCCTGATGACATTCAAAAATAAATGCAATAGTTGAATGAAAACAAGAATTAGAAAGTAGGATCAACATGCTCAAGGGATTTTGGACCCATGTGATTTGCCTTGCTGTTCTAGAATGTCTCTCACGACATCCTCGACGTAGAACGGTTCACCCGAAACTTCGGTAGCTAAAGAAAATAAACAAAATGAGCTAAGCAGTACATAAGAACACATGAACAGATCATGGAATATTTTTATTAGATAGATCTCAATTTTAGTGGAATTTTGCAAGTTGAATCACCCCAAACGGAGTTCATATGATTTAGTTATGATTTTTGGATGTTTAATATAATTTAAACAGTATACAGAAAAATACTATTTTAATCCAATTTTTTGAAGGATATATGACGCAATAAAGAATTATTTTTGAAAAGGAAAATGGGAATTATTGCATCATAAAGATTGGTTCCCCGTGGGCCGGGTGCATAGAAACGGTCTACGGAAATCAACGGCCGAGATTTGTTTGATCAGGATCAGACGGCCGAGATTGATCCCGATCTGGACCTCCGGGTTGGTGCCATGTGGCGCAAAGCTGGTAGCCACGGCAGACGGATATGTGACACAGTGCTGACGCAGTATTCACGTGGACATGCCGGTGGCGAGAGGATCTGAGCCCGATGGTTGACTGCGAATAGCGGTGTGGCAGCGAAGATGGAGGGCATCGGAATGACGAGCGCTGTGAGGCAAACTCACCAAGCTATCACACGACGATGAATGATGATGGGCAGCTACCAGCGTCAGGCTTCAAGTGGTGGCATCCTCAGGTTGACGGCAGTGACAACATTCCGACGGGCTTCGACGACGGCAGACGGGCGGCCGAGGTGCTCCTCGTCCTAGTGAAGTTGTTGACGACAACAACGGACTTTGGTGATGACGGAATCGATGGAGCGGCTCGGCTGGAAGGTGGCGGCAGTAGTGGACAGAGATCAAAATGGCGCGATGAGTCTAGGGCTTAGGACCTCTTCAATTGACGATAGATTGAGGACAATGGGAGCTCGGGCATCCTTTTTATACCACTAGGAAGACGAGTCCTGGTCGGAGACAACAGGAAATGGTGGCGGAGAGGTTAGGGTTTCCCGATGAGTTAGGAAACTCGAGACCAAGCTCCACATGATGAAAAACTTCCCGGATTGAGTGGTGAAAGAAAGAGGGCGTTGAGGATTTCCAAACCCCTCAGCCAGTTTTGGGTATCCATCACCGAGACGGTCGGATTTGGAAAGGGCACGGCGGCACCGTGGCAGAATTGGACTCTGTCAGTGGGAGAGAGAGGGAGGAGGCCTCACGGACCGTCCTGGGCCGACACGAGTGCGAGCGAGAGAGAGGAGGAGCGGCGGGCTTGGTAGGCCGCACGCAAAGAGAGAAGGAGGACTTGGCTGCATTTGGCCCAGTGGCCTGGAAAGCATTTTTAAAACATTTTCTTTTAATTTAATCATTGAAATAATGTTTCATTTACTAAAAATATTTCCCTTGCTCCAAAAATCCCCAGGAAAATCTTAGAGACTAAGGATTAAGTGAAATATTTAATAAATATTTTATCTTGCCTATTTTCTATAAAGATTTACTGTGAATTTATTAACATGCCTCTTAAGCATTTTAAATAATTTCTAAAAATGCTTTGACAAATGATTTATTAATTTAGGTGATTTTTAGGGTGTGACATTGGGGACAAGCTAAAGCTTAAGAAAAGGGGGAATATCATGCCTGACAACCTAGGTGTGATTTATTTCTGTATATGTGCAAATGTGATTGTCATTGTGGGCCATGTTTTCAAATATGATAATGTGGGCCAGATGGGCCGAGCTCAGTGAGCATTGTATCTATATAAACCATTGAGTCGGAGGCGTAGAGTAAGAAAGATGAAAGAACATAAATCAAGTTCCCTTTGACCTCCTACTGCTGTTATCCCCAAAATCCCAATTTTGATCTTATCCCAGATCCTTGTTGGTCTTTCTTATGCCCTTACAAAAAGGTTCCGCAAGTGCATAGAATTCCCACTATAGTATTTCACTTTGGAGTGTTCCGGGGTATTATATTTCCATACGGAGGCAGTTGAGATATGAATATCAAACCATCAATTATCTAGGTATTACCAAACTAATCCAAATATAGGGTAAAGATAAAACATGAAGGATCAGTGTCGGTGTGGGTAAGCCAAATACATGGGCTCACCATGCTAGCCACGGGGCCCATCCGTTAGACTCTGCAGAAGTAAGAGGGGCATAGTGAGCTGGTGCAGGTGGCACGGTAGTCAACCGCGCCACCTGCCAGCCCATGCCCCTTGTCCGAAAAGGGCGATGATGGCATTCAGCGTGGGGTGCGGAGCCGTCCTGTCCCCCACGCCTCATGCCCGGTAGATATAAGTCCCGTTGTCCTTAATGGGAGAGTCGTGGGATGATTGAAGCGATGCAGCACACTCCGTCGTGTTGCCATTAAAGCTGCTGCCTCCACGCGCTCCCTGAGCCACTCGAGGGAGCTTGCCACACCCTAAAAAAATAATTTAATAAATAATACCTACGAAAATATAATTTTCAGAAATTAATTAAAAGCCTAAAGAAGTGGTTAAAAAATCCCAAATAAATTTCAATGTAAAAATAGTCCAAAGAAAATTTTATTAAATACTTCTTTAATTCTTGTAGTCCCTGGATTTTTCTGGGAATTATTTGAGCTATGGAAGTATTTTTAATAAATAGAAAACCAAATCAGTGAATAAATAATTAGAAAAAGGTTTCTAAAATCCCTCCCTGGGCCATGGGCTGAAATCGGTTCATCTCTCCCTTTCTCTCTCTCTCCCGCCCACAGCCCAGCTCGGCCCACTTCTCCCTCTCTCTTTCTTCTCCCCGCCGACAGGTGGACCCCACCTATCAGGGTTTTCGTCTTCCCCTAGCCAAGTCCGAGCCTGTGCATGCCGCCGCCCTCCCCATGAGAAATGCGGTCACCCCGCTCCTCCTCTCCTCAAATTGGTTGAGGGGAAAACCTTCCCTCTATCCCCGCTGCCAATCCCCTCGAAACCCGGCAAGAATCGTTTAAAGATTGAGCCCGAACTCGAGTTTCTTTCGGAGACCTGTCGCCGCACGAGTCTGCTGCCGCCATAGCCGTCTTATCCGCCTCGGACTCCTCCAATTGGCAACCCTATAAGAACCCCCGTCCTCCCCCCCCCCCCCCCCCCCATGTGCCGTCTCCCTTGCCCTAGCCCTAGACACTAGGAGCGCCCTAGCTGCGGTTAGACCCCTCCACCGCCACCGCCGCTGAGACCAGTCGAGCCGCGCCGCCACTCGAGCCGTTGCCGCCCTTCGCCGTCGGCCTTGTCGTGTTCTCCAGGTAGAGTAGCACCCCGTACGCCGCCTCGTAGCTGCCCTCTGCTGCCAGAACACCATCGCCGCCAAGTACCCGAAGGACGCCGCCACCTTTTCTCGTCGCCAGAGACCATCCGCCACCGTTCGTCACCAAGTGACCGTGAGGTAAGATCACCTTGTCAAGCCCGTCCTTTTGGTGCAAACCGCAGCCGCCGCCATGCCCTGGATCGCCGGCAAGCCTCGCCGCCCAAGACGCCGCTGTCGCCGGTTGTCCACATCATGGCCCCGTCAGCCGCCGCGTCACCCCTCCATCCCCATGGGTGCCTGATCGGTGCCTAGTGTCGCGCATCTGAGCATCGACCTAGGGTTAAATCCGAGCCATCAGATCTAGATCCGATCCATCCTAGCCATCGAAACCCGTGAGCCAATCTTGTGGACTCGGTCTACGGTGGACTGCTCTCTGATGACACAATAAATCTCTTTTTCCTTTTCAAAATTAATTAATTATTGCGTCATTAATACTTTAATAATTTCTATAAATGGTTTTAATCAGTTTAAATTTCTAAAAATCATAACTAATTCATACGAACTCGGATTGAGGTTGTTCAAGTCTCTAAATTCTTTAAAAATCGAGATCTATCCATTAAAAATATTCACATGTGCTGTTGCTATGTACTTATGTACTGTTTTTGCTCGTTTTGTTATTTGCCTATAGTTTCGGACGTTCCGGAAGAGCCGATTTACACAAAGGAGGGTTTGGAAGATTTTGCGGAGCAGCAAGGCAAGTCACACAGATTCACAACCCTTTGAGCATGTTGATCCTATGATTTCAATCTCTATTTTGATTCAAATGTGCATTTATTTTATAATGACATCGGGAAGGGAAACCCTGATTCTTGTTTATAGCCCGTTGTTTTGATAACCTGCCTTTGTGCCTATGGGATTAATATGACTAGCTAGCTGAAGTATTGGTTAGCTAGAATAACTCTACGTTGCTTAGCCCTACTTAGAAACTGTAGAATCATATAAAGGTTGTTAATCACATATGATTACACATAAAATGATGATGGTTCTGTTCACGACAGTGGTCGTGTGAGACTGATTCTTAATGGGCAACTAAAACATGGATGAATGGTGGGTTGTGAGCACTAGGTTGGTTCTGTTGCTAGCAGTGCTCATGATAGTTATGGACCAGTTCACGAGCTACTGTTGTGAAGCATTTACCGTACCAACCACAAGCCAGCATGAGCAATGACTGGACTTGTAGTGTAGCATGTCCCAGCAGGAGACACCATGGTGTGTTTAGTTGATAGGTGGTAGTGTCAATAAATCCACAATGGCAGTGCCAATAAGACCATATGTTTGGGATCCAAGAGTTTCTCTAGCCTAGAGGTTGGACCACCTCTACTAGGGACTTGGCAAGTGGTCATTCTATTGGGCATGTTATGCGAAGAGTCATGTCACAACTCCTTTCCAAGGTCGTGGTGGTGCCAAGGTGCTTGGTGACATGTTGTGGGGTTGTGTCTTGTTGGTAAAGTTGTACGCCACTGGCCAGAGTAAAACTGTTCGAATAGCTGTGCCCTTGGTCGTGGACGAGCTGAATGATGTTTTTCGTGATTAGTCCCATTTATTAATTAATATTTAAATGAGATATGAGACATCCAGATTAGGATGGTTTGGGCCTGTGTAGCTAGGTGGGATGTATAGTGTTGATTTAATACTGCTTAATCACTATACTGTTTTAATTCTCTCTTAACTATTTAGTTAAATGTTGTTTATGCAAATTAGCCCTATATGTCATCCTTTGCTATCCTGTGCACTTGCATATTTGTTGTGTGGCTTGTTGAGTATTCCATGTACTCACCTTGCAATATCAAATCATCAGAAGAATAGTACTACAGTGAAGGAGAAGATCTGGAGGATTTGGCTAGGTCCAAGTCAAGTTGCCTGTGGATTATGGAGATGTCACTATCGCTAGTTAATTCCGTTGTTTAGACTTTTTATTTGTTTGAGAGATTCCATCTGCCTCTGTAATAATTATACATTGGTCACTTTATTCAATATAGATTTGTACTTTGTTATCCAATTTGTTATTGTGTACCTCAGCTGATCCTTGGATGACGATTTAAAACACATGTAAGCGTTTGGAATTTTGGATGGAAATTCCGGGCATGACAAGTTGGTATCAAAGCCTCCTTGACTTTAGGACCAGCCAAACAGTAACCCATAGAAGCCTTCTGAGATCTTTGGTAGAACTTCTCTTTCCCTGTTCTCTTCGAAAAAAAAACCAACCCATTGGTAAAATTTTTGATTGGCAAAAAAATATATGTCCAGTTATTTCTCTTCCCCGACCTATTTCCAAATTACTTCGCTACCCTTCCTGTTTTACTTCTGCATAAACCTGTTTTGTTTCATTTAATCAAAATTTTTGCCTCTCGTCACATTCCATAGATGTCGAATCGCGAGCCCGTGCATCTGTTTGGAGTCGGAGGATTCGTCAAGGAGCTTCGAGACATGGCATTTGCCATAGGATTCAACCCAACCCCCGAGTATCGGTAAGTCACTCATAATCCAGTTGAAGAGAAGTGTCGGGTTCGGTTGACAATTTCAAGTGATCGTGAAGGAGTCCCGTCCATGATCTTTGGAGCCGGAGGAAGGGATTTCGAGCACGCATGTCAGGAAGTGGCACTGCAAGCCATTGGAGAACTTCACCACCGTTACGCCGTCCGCTTGAGACATACTGCTTACCGTTACCATTTGCTCAGGACCCACAATGATGAGTACAACAATTACCAATGCCCTGGGGCAGAGAACAATGCCACCATGCAACGCTTGGTGAGGATGCTCAGCGCCATGGACAATGCTCATGTAGATCTGATGATAGCAGCTCATGATCGAGAGAATGAAAATCGTACTAAGATTTGCATACTACAAAACCAAGTGGATTGTTTTAAGAGGGAGTTAGCACAGGCGAAAGGAGAAGCGCCCCCTAGAGGAGCCAAGATCCTCACCACTGCAAGGAAGAGAGTTCGCCTACCACCTCGGATTCAGCTCACGTCTAGCACCCGCTTGCTTAATGAGCAGGTCTCACTCAGAGTACTTCCACCAGTGGCTTATGCTGATGATGCAGAGGAAGAGGATCCGGAGGAGTCGGAAGCTAGCACCCCTTCGAAAAGGTCAGGAGACAGTGGAACTCATACCCATTCTGAAGTGGAGTGGGGTGAAACCCAGGAGGATGAAGAGGAATCCGAGCACAATTTTGACACAAGATGAAGCCCTTCACCTCGTTAAGTTGAATATCAGTAGTAATTCACCCTAGAGCATTGTGTTAGCCGTTGTGTGTTTAGGTGATGCTTGTGAGTGTGTGGGTTTAGATGGCAGTTTATGTCAGAGGGTGGTGATGTAACTGCTTCAGTTAGGTGTTTCCTATGGTGTGGTATGGATTGAAGCAACATCAATGTTAAACATCCAGTTCGGATCAATAAAAGTTGATGTTTAAGTAAATAACACCTGTTCTAAGGGTTCTCTCCTGTTTCTCGCCTATTCTAATCCCTACAGATGGTGAATACTCGCAATGGAGGTGATCAGGACACCAGCATTGGCACAAACAACAATCGGGGAGGTGCACCCAATGGACCGCCGCCTTCGGATGACAATCTCACTATAGCACAAGTGCTTGCAAATCAAACACATCTTATGAATATGATGTTCCAGCACATGTAGAGCTAGCAGCACCAGGTGCCTCAACAACAGATACCTCCTACACCCCAGAACAAGCTCACAGAGTTCTTACGAGTGAGGCCTCCCATTTTTTCCAGTACGACAAACCCAGTGGAAGAAGGGGATTGGTTACATGCCATTGAGAAGAAGCTGGATCTTCTTCAATGCACGGACCAGGAGAAGGTCTCATTTGCTTCACATCAGTTACAGGGACCTGCATCGGAGTGGTGGAACCACTTCCAAGCTAACAGAGCAGAAGGTCAACCTATCACTTGGGCCGAATTCTCGGTAGCTTTTAAGAAGACGCACATTCCTGCAGGGGTGGTGGCCCTGGAGAAACGGGAGTTCTGAGCACTGAAGCAAGGGAATAGGTCAGTGACCGAGTTCATTTATGAGTTTAATCGTCTCGTCTGTTATGCACCGGAAGATGTTAGCACCGATGCTAAACGACAGAAGAAGTTTTTGAATGGATTGAATGATGAACTCTCCGTCCAATTAATCTCAGGGGACTACTCAGATTTTCAGAAGCTCGTTGACAAGGCCATCCGGCAGGAAGACAAGCACAATCGGATGGAGTAGAGAAAGCGCAAGATTGCTAGCATGAGGGCACAACAACCTAGTAACCAGAGGCCACGTATGGCAGTACCCCCTCAGACTCGCCGGGGAGGACCACCGACTACACCCCGTCCCCAACGCCAGTTCTACAACAACAACACTGGTAGTGGTGTAATGGCTAATCATCCTTCCCCTCATCCAGTTGGTGCACCATCACAGAACCAACCGGTCAAGCAGGAGCAAGGAGGCAGGACTTTGGTATGCTACAACTGCAACGAGCCGGGGCATTTCTCAAATCAATGCCTAAAGCCAAAGCGTCAGGGACCCAGGCCAGCCACGCCAAGACAAAACAACTCCAACCTGCCCAAGACTTGGGTCAATCATGTCACAACCAAGGAAGCCGAAGTCGCCCCAGATGTGGTCTTGGGTACATTTCTTGTTAACTTAGTTCCTGCCACAATACATTTCGATTCTGGTGCTACACATTCATTTTTGTTTGAAAATTTTGCAGGAAAGAATGGGATAAGGGTAGAAAAGTTGGCTAACCCATTGATGATATGCACCCTTGGTAATCAAATGCCCTCCACCCTTTTTAGTCCTTTTGTTACCGTCAATATCCAAGGGGTCCCATTCCAAGACAACCTGATTCTGTTAGAATCCAAAGATCTAGATGTCATCCTAGGAATGGACTGGCTAACCAGATATAAAGGAACGATAAACTGTGTAAATTGGGAAGTCACCTTAACTAGTAACCTGGGGCAGAAAGTGATATTCCGTACCCCGCTAGTTGAACCCCTGAAAGTGATTCTCAACCAAGCTACCCTAGAAGAAATCCCGGTGGTGAGAGACTACCCAGATGTGTTTCCTGATGATCTACCAAGCATGCCACCCAAGAGAGACATAGAGTTCCGGATAGATCTGGTATCTGGAACCGCCCCCATCCACAAAAGACTGTACCGAATGATGGCCAATGAGTTAGAAGAAGTAAAGAGGCAAGTGGAAGATTTGCAATGAAAAGGATTCATCCGACCGAGCACCTCACCATGGGGAGCGCCAGTTATCTTTGTGAAAAAAAAAGGATCATACCCAACGGATATGTGTGGATTATCGAGCGTTGAACGACGTCACCATCAAGAATAAGTACCGTTACCTAGGTTTGATGATCTATTTGACCAGTTGGAAGGAGCCACGGTATTCTCCAAGGTAGATCTCCATTCCGGATATCATCAACTCAGGATCCGAGAGGAAGATATACCAAAGACGGCTTTTACCACCCACTATGGCCTGTACGAGTGCACAATCATGTCTTTTGGGCTTACTAACGCCCCAGCCTTCTTCATGAAATTGATGAACAAGGTGTTTACGGAGTACTTGGATAAGTTTGTGGTGGTCTTCATTGATGACATCCTCGTCTACTCCAAGATTAAGGAAGAACATGAGCAGCATCTTTGGTTAGCGATGGAGAAGTTGTGAGAGCATCAACTGTACGCTAAGTTCAGTAAATGTGACTTCTGGTTGTCGGAAGTGAAGTTCCTTGGTCATGTCATTTTTGTTGAAGGTGTTGCTATGGATCCGGCCAATGTGGAGTCAGTCACCAAATGGAAACAACCCAAAACAGTTTTAGAAATACGGATTTTCCTTGGTCTTGTAGGATATTACCATAGGTTCATAGAGAACTTCTTGAATATTGCCAAACCAATGACTCAGTTACTCCAGAAGGATGTTAAATTTCAATGGTTATCTCAGTGCAAGAAGAGTTTTCAAGAACTGAAGAAGCATCTGGTATCCGCGCCGGTGTTGACTTTGGCTGATCCTAGGAAAGATTTCTAAGTATACTGTGGTGCATCCTGACAAGGTTTAGGATGTGTTTTGATGCAAGATGGAAGAGTGGTCGCTTACACGTCTCAGCAGTTATGGCCATATGAGAAAAACTACCCTACCCATGACCTGGAATTGGCCGTAGTAGTTCATGCATTGAAGATATGGCGCCATTACCTTATGGGTAATCGTACGGAGATGTACACGGATCACAAGAGTTTAAAGTATATCTTCTCCCAGTCAGACTTGAACCTTCGTTAGCGAAGATGGTTGGAGTTAATCAAGGATTATGATATTGGGATTCATTATCACCCTGGCAAGGCCAACGTGGTGGCAGATGCTCTTAGCAGAAAGTGTTATTGCAATGCTTCCGAAGGACAACGGTTGCCTTAGGAGTTATGTGCAGAATTCGAGCAGTTAAGTTTGGGAATCGTCAAGAAAGGTTTCGCAGCAACATTGGAGGCACATCCCACGCTTATAGACCAAGTCAAAGAGGCCCAGGTCAATGATCATGATATCCAAGAGATCAAGAAGAACATGAGAAGAGGAAAAGCCAGTGGATTCTCTGAAGATGAACAGGGAACAGTATGGTTAGGAAAACGAATATGTGTGCCAGATGACAAAGAGTTGAAAGATATTATCATGAAAGAAGCTCACGACACCCAATATTCTATCCATCCTGGCAGTTCCAAGATGTATCAAGATCTGAAGGAGAAGTTTTAGTGGGCCAGTATGAGACGAGAGATAGCTGAGTACGTCACAGTCTGTGATATATGTCAACGAGTGAAGGTAGAACATCAGAGGCCAGCAGGGTTGTTGCAACCATTGAAGGTACCCGAGTGGAAATGGGAAGAAATAGGGATGGACTTTATCACTGGATTGCCAAAGAAATATTCAGGATATGATTTAATCTGGGTAGTGGTCGATAGGCTTACCAAGGTGGCTCACTTCATCGCAGTCAAGACTAATTATTCTGGCAGCAAGTTAGCAGAGTTATATATGGCACGGATAGTGTGTTTACATGGTGTACCTAAGAAGATTGAATCCGACAGAAGTAGTCAGTTTACCTCAAAGTTCTGGCAGAAACTCCAGGAGGAGATGGGTACCTGTTTAAACTTCAGTACTGCTTATCACCCACAAACGGATGGTCAGACCGAACGTGTTAATCAAATCCTAGAGGATATGCTAAGAGCTTGTGCCCTAGACTTTGGTGGGAGTTGGGACAAGAGTTTGCCTTATGCGGAGTTTTCCTACAACAATAGTTACCAAGCCAGCCTTCAGATGGCTCCGTATGAAGCATTATACGGTCGAAGGTGTCGTACCCCGCTCCTGTGGGATCAAACGGGGGAACGCCAAGTTTTTGGAATCGACATTTTGAGGGAAGCCGAGGAGAAGGTAAAAATCATACAAGAAAGGTTACAAGTAGCACAGTCCCGTCAGAAGAGTTATGCTGATAACCGCCGAAGGGATTTAAGTTTTGACGAAGGAGATTATGTGTATCTTCGAGTCATGCCACTACAAGGCATTCATCGGTTTCAGACCAAGGGAAAGTTGGCACCATGTTTTGTGGGACCATACAAGATTTTAAGTCGCAAGGGTGAGGTGGCATACCAGTTGGAGTTACCCCAGGCCATGGTAGGGATTCACGACGTGTTTCATGTCTTGCAGTTAAAGAAATGCCTTCGAGTGCCTACAGAGGAAGCTGATCCAGCACAAATTGAAATCTAGGAGGATTAGACCTATGTGGAAACACCAGCTTGTATCTTAGAAACCAGTGAAAGGAGAACCAGGAATCGAGTGACCCGTTTCTGTAAAGTTCAGTGGAGCAATCATTCTGAGGATGAAGCCACTTGGGAGTGAGAAGATGAGTTAAAGTCTACCCACCCGCACCTCTTCGCCAATTCCTCCGAATCTCAGGGACGAGATTCTGTTTAAGGGGGTAGGTTTGTCACACCCTAAAAAAATAATTTAATAAATATGTACCTGCAAAAATATAATTTTTAGAAATTAATTAAAAGCCTAAAGAAGTGGTTAATAAAAATCCAAAATAAATTTCAATGTAAAAATGGGCCAGAGAAAATTTTATTAAATACTTCTTTAATTCTTGTAGTCCATGGATTTTTCTGGAAATTATTTGAGCTATGGAAGTATTTTTAATAAATAGAAAACCAAATCAGTAAATAAATAATTAGAAAAAGGTTTTTAAAATCCCTCCAGGGTCCATGGGCCGAAATCGGCCCATCTCTCCCTTTCTCTCTCTCTCCCGCCGACAGCCTAGCTCGACCCACTTCTCCATCTCTCTTTCTTCTCCCCATCGACAGGTGGACCCCACCTGTCAGGGTCTTCGTCTTCCCCAAGCCAAGTCCGAGCCCGAGCGCGCTGCCTCCCTCCCCGCGAGAAATCCGGTCGCCCCACTCCTCCTCTCCTCAAATTGGTTGAGCAGAAACCCACCCCTCTATCCCCGCTGCCAATCCCCTCGAAACCCGGCAAGAATCGGTTAAACATTGAGCCCGAACTCGAATTTCTTTCGGAGACCCGCCACCGCACGAGTCCGCCGCCACCATAGCTGCCTTATCTGCCTCGGACTCCTCCAATTGGCAACCCTATAAGAACCCCCGTCCTCCCCCCCCCCCCCCACGTGCCGCCGCCCTTGCCCTAGCCCTAGATAGCTCGGAGCACCCTTGTCAAGCTCGTCTTTTTGGTGCAAACTGCAGCCGCCGCAGTGCCCTAGATCGCCGGCGAGCCTTGCCACCTGAGCCGCCACCGTCACCGGTTGTCCACATCATCACCCCGTCAGCCGCTGCGTCACCCCTCCGTCCCTGTGGCTGCCAGATCGGCGCCAAGTGTCATGCATCCAAGCGTCGACCTCGGGTTAAATCCAAGCTGTCGGATCTAGATCCTATCCATCCCAGCCGTTGAAACCCGTGAGCCAATCCCATGGACTCGGTCTACGGTGGACCACTCTCTGATGACACAATAAATCTCTTTTTTCTTTTCAAAATTAATTCATTATTGCGTCATTAATACTTTAATAATTTCTGTAAATGGTTTTAATCGGTTTAAACTTCTAAAAGTCATAACTAATTCATACGAACTCGGATTGAGGTCGTTCAAGTCTCTAAATTCTTTAAAAATCGAGATCTATCCACTAAAAATATTCACATGTGCTGTTGCTATGTGCTTATGTACTGTTTTTGCTTGTTTTGTTATTTGCCTATAGTTTCGGATGTTCCGGAAGAGCCGGTTTACACCGAGGAGGGTTCGGAAGACTTTGCGGAGCAGCAAGGCAAGTCACACAGATCCACAACCCTTTGAGCATGTTGATCCTATGATTTAAATCTCTGTTTTGATTCAAAGGTGCATTTATTTTATAATGACATCGGGCAGGGAAACTCTGATCCTTGTTTATAACCCACTGTATTGATAAGCTGCCTTTGTGCCTATGGGATTAATATGACTAGCTAGCTGAAGTATTGGTTAGCTAGAATAACTCTAGGTTGCTTAGCCCTGCTTAGAAACTGTAGAATCATATAAAGGTCGTTAATCACATATGATTACACATAAAATGATGATGGTTCTGTTCACGACAGTGGTCGTGTGAGACTGATTCCTAATGGGCAACTAAAACATGGATGAATGGTGGGTTGTAAGCACCAAGTTGGTTCTATTGCTAGCGGTGCTCATGACAGTTAAGGACCAGTTCACGAGCTACTATTGTAAAGCATTTACCGTACCAACCACAAGCTAGCATAGGCAATGGCTGGACTTGTAGTGTAGCATGTCCCAGCAGAAGACACCATGGTGTGTTTAGTTGATACGTGGTAGTGTCAATAAATCCACAATGGTAGTGCCAATAAGACCATATGTTTGGGAGCCAAGAGTTTTTCTAGCCTAGAGGTTGGGCCACCTCTACTGGGGACTTGGAGGGTGGTCATTCTGTTGGGCGTGTTATGCGAAGAGTCCTGTCACAACTCCTTTCCGAGGTATCGTGGTGGTGCCAAGGCGCATGGTGACATGTTGTGAGGTTGTGTCTTGTGGGTAAAGTTGTACGCCTCTAGCCAAAGTAAAACTATTCGAATAGCCGTGCCCGTGGTCATGGGCGAGCTGAATGATGTTTTTTGTGATTAATCCCATTTATTAATTAATGTTTAAATGAGAGATGAGACATCTAGATTGGGATGGTTTGGGCCTGTGTAGCCAAGTGGGCTGTACAATGTTGATTTAATACTGCTTAGTTGCTCTACTGTTTTAATTCTCTCTTAACTATTTAGTTAAATGTTGTTTATGCAAATTAGCCCTATATGCCATCCTTTGCTATCCTGTGCACTTGCATATTTGCTATGTGGCTTGTTGAGTATTCCATATACTCACCTTGCAATATCAAATCATCAGAAGAAGAGTACTACAGTGAAGGAGAAGATCTAGAGGATTAGGCTAGGTCCAAGTCAAGTTGCCTATGGATTATGGAGACGTCACTATCGCTAATTAATTCCGTTGTTTAGACTTTTTATTTGTTTGAGAGGTTCTATCTGCCTCTGTAATAATTATACATTCATCACTTTATTCAATATAGATTTGTACTTTGTTATCCAATTTGTTATTGTGTACCTTGGCTGATCCCTGAACGAGGATTTAATACACATGTAAGCGTTTGGAATTTTGGATGGAAATTCCAGGCGTGACAGAGCCCAGCTTAGGTGCAGGGTTAGGCAGCGCCCCAAGCGCGGCCTACCAAGGCCACGAGCTCGAGAAATGCCCCGAGCTCACCCCGTGGGGGATCCTAGGCATAGCTTCATAGTGCCCGTGAGGTGCCCTTGGCAACGAGATGACATGATGCCAGGCTGCCCCGAGCCACAAGTGATGGAAGCCCTAGTTCCCATTTCACCAACAATCACGATCACACAATAAATAACCACACCAAATAAATATGGAAATAGAAGAACTAGCCGGGAGGACAATGAGCAGAGGAAACGGTTCCAAAATAAAAGATCAAGCTAAACATTTATTCCAACCAGCGCAATCCGTAAACAAAAGCTAAACATTTATGCTCAACGTGATTAATTCAAGAGCAGTCAGCATCTTGAGTAAATCTCCTAGGTTCTACGGAACAAAAATTTCAAACCAGGAATTTATTCCCATCCAATTCGAGCACAGGTATGCCCACCCGACCATGGAATACGGTCAAGTGAACAATTCTGCTATTACACACTAACGCACTAAGGCTAACGTGGCTGACTACTAAGGATGGCTGGGGCTGTTACTACCTGACCGACTACGGCTGTCCGTTTCCTTAGCTTACCTTCCTAGACAACATCGAGTCTAAGGCACCATGCCAACAAGATGGTACTAAAGCACCCATTACACCAGAACTAGATATATAGGCATCAACTACTGCAGTACTACCTATTGTTAATAGGCTGATACATGCGCCTAGCTACACCAAGCTAACTTGCACCCTTGCCTCTTCGCCCACGTGCGCGCCACCCTTGTGAAGTAAAGAGAGAGAACCAACCCTACGCTTTGCCTCCATCTCGCACAGAAGTGCATACCAGACCAGTGCACCCCACTTTGTTGTTGTTAGTTAATGATATTGATGTATAAGGGTATGTTTGAAAGTGCATCAAGCCCCCTAACTGGGTTTTGGATGATCAATAACAATACTAATGGGAGATTAATGAATCAATTGAGAAAATTGTAGGATTTTAGTCCCCTCCATGATATGGATGATGAACGTAAACCCCCACAAAAGATCGAATGCAGATGAAAGGCTCAAAAAGGCTTATTTTTGCTTTAGTTTTTCTTTTGAGTCCTTAGGAATGTTGTACTATAAAGAGGGGTTCAAAGCGAAAGTTAACTTTGGTGTCCAAGTGCTCAATTTGCTCCTTTGATCTTTAGAGACAATCACAAGGCACCTGACACAAAAGGGAAAATGGGTTGAGTGCAATAGGATCACTGCTTTTTCGGTAGTAGCGTCGGAGCCTCGGTTCAGTTGTACTACCAGGCAGAGAAAGCTAACCGAGTCTCCGGTCCATAGGACCAGAGAATCTGGCGGCTTTTGTCTGCATGGCTGTGCACGCTGATCGGAGACTCCGGTGGTTTTGACCGGAATCTCTAGTCCCCCTTCCCGGCCATCAAACCATGTGTGACTGGAGTCTCCGGTCTTTGTGACAGAAGTGAACAATTCTGCTATTACACACTAGTGCACTAAGGCTAAGTGGCTGACTACTAAGGATGCCGGGGCTGTTACTACCTAATCGACTACGGCTGTCCGTTTCCTTAGCTTACCTTCCTAGACAACATCGAGTCTAGGCACCATGCCGACAATTGGTGTTGCTACTCAAACTCACATGTTATAACTACAGCAACCAACCTAGACAAAGCAAGATAACTTCATCTAGAGCAGACTAGAAATCCGCAAATAGAAAATAAATTCATTAAGCATTGCCCAAAAAATAAACAACGACAAACAGAAGTGACATGCAAATATCCTCAGGATGGAATACAGCAGTAAATATAATATCTGAGTAAATAAATTAATTGAAGTAAATGCAGATAATAAATATGACTCGGCATACTGTAAGTAAGACTGATATATCATAAGAAAAAATATTCATTCAACAGAAAAGTAAGATAAAAAAGTAACTACCAACTCATACTGAACCTCCAAAGAAGATTCTCTAGGACCGAATTCTCAGAGACAAATTCTATGAGACCAAATTCCAAAGATGACTTCTCTGAGATCAGATACTAGGAGACTACTTCTCAAAAACCGACTCTCTGATGTCGAACTTCCAACCGACTCCTGTTCAAAATCCCAAACTACTCCTATCCTATTCCAAACTACATTGCAGCAGCGGCATGGCAAAGAATGGAGGGATATTGTGATTGGATGGGGATGGCTGAAATGAGGAGGTCCACCCTCCATTTATAGTGGGGGCAGTGCCTTCGAGAGTGGAGATCCTCTTACATGCACCCATTGCATGTTTGCCATGTGGGGTAGCATACAAAGATATTGTCCCATGCATGCAAGCATCCGAGGAGGATCGTGATGAGCTTGAGTAACAGCCAAGACACCTCCTTGCATGTGGATGGCAGGTAGGACCGGCTGGTGTGGTCATTTGGGGGACTGGCTGGGCTACCAGGTGGGGCTGGCCGGGCTGACATCTGGGGCTAGCCAGCGCCACCATAGGTCGGTTGGCCACCCCTATGTCCGGTCGGCCATCCGTCAAGTTGGTTGCATCTTTGCACGGCTTGGATGAACTCTGAATGTCTATTGGGATAGTCAGTTGTCTTTGTCTTGAGCTGGTTGGAGCAAATGAGTGCGGCCAGCTAGAGTATGGTGGGACGGCCAGCCCATTTAAGTCATCAGCTGGCCAGTACACTCACTGCACTGGCCCATGGGCTATCTGAGGAGGTTGGTCGACCACCGAAGGGGATCGGCCGAGCATGGTGGGGCTTGCTGGTCTGAGTGGTGGGACCAGCCGGTCCCACTTTTCCTCCATTTTATTTTGTACCTGCAAAGGGAAAACAACAAAACTAGTGAAAATTCATTAGTCTAAAGTAGAATGACGCATTGAATTTGGAAATTACCCATTTATTCACCAAAATGTGGCGTGTCGAAACGGTATTTAACAACCGCCAATAATCCTGAGCCACTATCACTAAGCTAGACGCCGGTGATTATCGCGAGTTTTTGACAGTACTCTTCTTCTTTAGGCCTTTGCCGATCTCTCTTGAGCTCTATGGCTTGGCCCAGCCATGTACAAAGCCTAGCCTCAGCCATGAGCAGAAAACCTTGAGCATACCACGTCGCAGCAGACCACTGACACACCCTGGCTGACCATTGGGACTACGCACCATGATATCTAGACCACGCCAGATGTTGTCTGCGTTGTAATAATATGCCTTCAATATCTGTATTTGCTCGCTTCATGTAAGGGTTAACCCATGATACTATGATTAGAGTGCCATTACCCACTTAGATTTCTAAGATGGTACTAAAGCACCCATTACACCACAACCTTTTTAAAGACATATAGGCATCAACTACAGCAATAGTACATGTTGTTAACAGGCTGATACATGCGCCTAGCTACACCAAGCTAACTTGCACCCCTACCCCTTTGCCCATGTGCACGCCACCCTTGTCAGGTAAAGAGAGAGAACCAACCCATGCTTTGCCTCCATCTCGCACAGCAGTGCATACCAGACAAGCGTACCCCACTTTGTTGTTGTTAGTTAATGATATTGATGTATAAGGGTATGTTTGAAAGTGCATCAAGCCCCGAAGTGGGTTTTGGATGATTGATGATAATACTAATGGGAGAGTAATGAATCTATTGAGAAAGTTGTAGGATTTTAGTCCCTTCATGATATGGATGATGAACGTAAACCCCCACAAAAGATCAAATGCGGATGAAAGGCTCAAAAAGGCTTCGTTTTGCTTTAGTTTTTATTTTGAGTCCTTAGGAATGCTTTACTATAAAGAGGGGTTCAAAGTGAAAGTCAACATTGGTGTCCAAGTGCTCAATTTGCTCCTTTGATCTTTAGAGATAGTCACAAGGCACCTCACACAAAATGGAAAATGGGCTGAGTACAATAGGATCATGTAGGCTCCCGTTTTGAATAAAAGGAGGTCCTCGTGTATTAACTGTACCACTTCCCTGGATCAAGTAGGTTGGAACACACAAATACAATGTTGATAGCATCAAGCACATACACTTAAGCCTAATCACGAGTTTATTACATCATAGTGCCACCAAAGCATAATAGAGTATTATGGAACCAAGGTCCAGCATACACTCAAAAGCAGAATTAGAAAAGACAGTGGGTACATGGGCAGCGGCACGCCATTGCCACAGGCAACGATCGGGGACTAAGACCTACTGAGCACCATCATCTCTAGTAGCCTCCGGGTAGTGAGCATAGGGGTCTTCAGTGACTTCATCCTCAAACACTGATGGATTTAGCAAGGGTGAGTACAACAAAACTCAACAAGCCACCACACAAAAATGCAGTAATGCACAGGATATATCAAGGAGTGGCAGGGTTCCGTTGCATAAAGCTAACTTTATAAATAGCTTTCACAAGCCTGTGACCTAGCATTAACTGATCAAGTTTTAGGTTCCACAATTCATTAATCAGCGGAGGTTTTGTCCACCATCCGGGTTATACAAGATGGCTTCCCACCATTGTGTTGTCATGATTTTCTGGAATTCATCCCTTTCCGCCTCTCAGGAATTGACTTTCCCAGTCCAAAACCACATGCATTCTCCCCCATCATTATTTTAAATATTTGAGTCTAGCCAAGTGTATAACATGTCCTGGCACTCAATTAACCGTGAGCACGGCTATTCGAATAGATTGGTTTATTCACACTGCAGTGGATATATGCTTTACCTGCACTCCATGACTTGCCCAACGAATGAGACGCGTCATGGCAAACATGTCAATAACCTTACTTTGGCAGTACCGGCTCCATGAACTTTAACTCTCATGCACTCTAGGCTTACACGGTTTCTAGCAGTGAGAGGAATTCTAGTGTTCCCAGGAGGGAATACACACACATTCATTAAGTTGTAATTAAGTCAAGTTTAATGTAGATTACCCACCGATGGTTATCCACCGAGTAGGTTTCCCACCTATCTCACACCTAAGTGAAACCACCGTGCCTTGGGTACTGCCTCTGCTCGGCTATTTACTTTAATAGGTCTATACCCATGCGAGAAGTACGGTCGTACTCAGTTCGTTTCATGCATAGTTTCATGGCTCGGTCCTTAATTGACTAGGGTGGCCCTAACCTTTCCCGGATACCACCCAATTCCACCTTGCCACCCCAGTCGAAAACATTTAGTTGAGATTTTATTTCACAAATCATTTCCATTGATGACATAGCAATGTGGCGCTCATGTCTCCACATGCCCAATTTCAATCACCCTCCCTAGGTGATTGCCCAAGCATAAAGCATTTGATAAAGCATGAGTATAGTATGCATCTAAATAAGCACAACTAAGCATTGTCATAATTGATTAGGGACTCTTACGTAATAAAGGGGTACAAGGTAGCATGGCAACAATAATCAAAGGCATGGCATAATATCAGTTGGGTATTCATTATTGCATGCAACTTTATTTGTAAACAAAACAATTTCGCAATTGGGATCAATATGCTCAAAGCGTGAGTGGTGACTTGCCTTGCTCGGAGTCTTGCAGTTCCTGATCCTCGATCAACTCAGCAGCTTCCTTAGACTCTAAATTTTTACGAGCAAAAGATTTAATTTGAATTCGGAACGGAATTCAAATAAATCACAAAAATTAAGAAAAAAGAAAAAACATAAAATACAAAATTGGTACCAACAAGTAGACTTGATTTTAGATGAATTTAGGTTCAAGTTTCATTTGAATCGAAGCTACGGTTTAAAAGTTATGGTCCTTTAGATATTCAAATTTGAATTAAATTAAATGAATTGTGAAAAGTCACAGTGCTTCGGGCGGCCCAATTAGCACAGGGCCCAACCCAGGTGGCGCCGAGGCTGACCAGTGGGACCAGCCCGAATTTACTTTACTTAGCGAATTATTTTTCTCAGAGGACCCAGCCCTACTAACTAGAGCCGATCCAGTTACTAATACCCCGGTGGGCCCCAGATGTCAGCAACACAGGATATAAATACCGGTTTAAACACCTTTTTCTACACATACGGGCCCACATGCCATAGATACATGAAAGTATAGAATACCGTATGTCTACACAAGGGGTACACTATGGCCATAGGTTGTCAGCCGAAGAGGAGAGAGGTCATCGTCTACCTCCCGCCCAAGCGTGAGAGGTAGCGAGACACGGCGTGGCGCGGTGGCGCGCGGCTAGGCGGAGCCCGAAACAGCACAACTCCGGCGGAAATGAACATAGGGGGCTCCTTCAGCAGCTAGCCGATGGTGGCAATGAGGTTCCATGGCCCTCGGGCTAGCGCAGCGAGCACAAATGGCGGCGGCCCGAACACTCCAACTTCTAGCTAGGTAGGGCAAAGGCGAGCAAGGCTCAAGGTCGGCATCGCGGGGTACATCCTAGGGTTCATGAGCACCTGATTGCCCACTAAGAACAGCTTGGAGCGGCACCGTGGGTGAATTGCCCATGGCGAGCTCGGTGATGGCACAGCGGCACGTGGGCCGGCATGGTTATGGGCCCAAATCGGCCAAAATCGGCTGTGCTACCACTCCTAGGTGTAGTAGTGATGCTACAAGCGCGAGGACTTACCGAGGGGCGGCCGGACGATGAAGAATGGCGGTGTAGGGTGCTGGCAGTGGCGAAACAGGGCAGAAGGACTCCCCCTTGCGTGCAAGGTGCTTGACGGAGGGACAACTACAACGGCGGACTCCTAGCTCCCCTCCTTTGGTTTCCCCAGCTTCTGGTGTGCCAGGTACATGCCCTGCCGAGCTGGGTTAGCACCGGTGGACTCCTTCGGCGGCACAGCTACATGCACCACAGGTGCTCGACCCGTGGCGCGACGGCGGCCCACCCGTTTCTTGGCTCGGTTTGGGGGCGGATGGGGAAAAGAGGAGGGTTTGAGGAATGCTCGGGCTTCCCCTTGGCTTAAATACTCGTGGGCGACCGTAGAGCACTCGATAGCTATGGATTAGGCGGCTTAGCGGCGTGGTCCTAATAAATGTCTGGTGGGACTAAGTTTTGGCGGTGCGATATGCGCGCAACCATATCCCCTCTGGACAGCGCAGCGGCTTAATGATGGATGTGACGAAGTCACGGCTGTGTAGGGCGATAGGCCGGGCTAGGTGTGACGACACGTCAGCATGGCAGCAGTTATCCGTCAGTGGCGACGCAATGGTGACGCGACGTGCAGAGGCTCCGGGGATCCAACGATGGCAGGATTCAGCGGTTTAATGGCGGTGCAGGGATCCAAGGGTGATCGTGCTAATGCGGGGTGGCTGCCACAGTGGCGTCGTGACGCACAGCTGGTGATGGTGCGTGCAGTGAATGCGCCGCGAAAATCCTGGCAGCGCGATTTACGGTGGCGTAGGGCATGGGCACGGGATTGTGCTTAATGCCGGCTAGTTGGGCTACGGCGCATAGGCGGCAGTGGTGCGCAGTCACAGCAGCTGGCGACACAGAGGTGGCAACGGCCTCGGCTGCACGGTGGATGGGGGGAGAAGGACCCGATTGCAAGAAAAATAGAGCAATGAGGGTCCCATTATGAAATGGCCAACTATTCCAAAGCTCTAGTGAGATTCTTATTCATTTGGGGCTTCCTTTCTAAAACATACACTCTATTGTTTTCTCCATCTTTTAATAATTCTTTTAGCCTGTATTCTCAAGTGGCACAAGACTTTAATGAGACTCCATACCATTTATTTGGTTTCACCCAATTGTAATTACTTCACATAACCCTTTATGTTAACTTACTTCCATAATTTATTTTGGATACGATTAAATGTAATCTGGCACCAAAATAAATAAAATAAAAGAGAATAACACCGGCATGATGCAATTTTATTAAAAGTTTTTGACGGTTCAAAATTTTGGGTTCAAACTTATTAGTCAAATTTTCAGGGTGTTACAGATCACCGCTTTTCTAGTAGTAGCGTCAAAGCCTTGGTTCAGTTGTACTATCGGGCAAAGAAAGCTAACCAGAGTCTCCGGTCCATAGGACCCGAGAATCTGGCGGCCTTTGACTACTTGACAATGCGCACTGATCGGAGACTCCGGTGGTTTTGACTGGAGTCTCTAGTCCCCCTTCCCGACCATCACACCAAGTGTGATCAGATTCTCCAGTCTTTGCGACCGAAGTCTCTGGTGTTTGAATCTGGGAATAACAGTTAGTTTTAGGAATGTGGAGTATTTAACTCCATCCACCCCCACTTGCAGGCGTTGGTTGCCACACGTTTCAAACCTACTTCCATAGCATCTCTAGGGATTCTCAACCCTTCACCTCGAATTTCGTGCAAATCTTTGTGAGTTTGAGTAGGATTTGATACTAGAGAGATAGAGAGATAGGGCTTTTGGATTAAGCACTTGGAGATTGATGTACGGCCTTTGACTTCGCGCTTATTACTCTTGGAGGTGTTCCTCCAAGCTGGCCAGGCGTCGCCTGGTGATCCGATCGTGTGGATTGCCCAGAAAAGTTTTGAAGGTTTCCTTACCTCATCAAGGGAAGAGGTAATTCAGTGGATTCTGAGCTAGTTTCTAGAAGGTTGCTTAGTAGAGCAAGCCACATCGGAGGTAGGGGCACGTTGTCCGAGTTTGGACCTTAGTGGTCACTCAGAGACGAGGCTATACCTTGGTGGTAGCTTGAAAACTAGGCTTCCTCCTGGTTATTAGCTTGGTGAGGCTAGGGATCAAGAGAGATTCAGCTCCTTGGAGTCCCTCAACAAAGACATACGATCTTTGCATCCAAACTTTAGTGAAAAATTTGTGTCCTTTTTTTGTCATTCGTTGCCCTATTTACTGCAGCTGTTTATCTCATATTCCACCCCATTCTTGTGTAGAATTATCCCTAACATAAGCCTCTTTAGGAAAAGTGCTAAGGGACCGGAGTCTCTAGTACTTGAGACCGGAGTATCTGGTCAGCCCTCACTACGAGACAATAAGAGTTGACTGGAGTCTCCTATGATTGGGACCGGATATTCTGATGGGGAATTTAATTCCGTTGCAAGTTGTTCAGGGCTGCACATTCATCTCTATTGTGTGACATCAAGGTCTTTTCAATGGTAACAAACCTTACATGGACCCGGCGAAAAGCCAAATGTTACATGGAAGATCAAATTTTCATGTAATGTTGCGAAGTCCTTCTATGTTAGTTACGAAATCTATTAGAATTGGCTATGTAGTCGTATAAGTTACCGAGTCTATCAAGGCTTATAAAAGACATACTCCTAATTAAGTTGGAGTATGTGGGATTATAAGAAAAGAAAAGTATAGCGTTTGTTGTGTCAAGGAAATCTTCTCCTGTTGCTTAACAGATAAGCAGCCAATCCGGTCCTAAAATTGATGCCCCATACTCCTGGGCCACGCGTGAGGTCCAATGCTCCCCCATCATTCAATATCATTCGACGATACTTATTACCATGGTAAAACAGAAATGCCGTTATAAAACATATAGTCAATGCGCGTGCAGGCGTCAGGAGAAGAGCCGATCGGAATTCCGGATCCGATGGAGAGAGCTCCAGAAGGCCAGAAGGTATCAGCACGGGGTGGGTCGTCACATGGCAATCTTCATCTTCATTTTTGTAAACAATGTTGGTAATTAATCATGCACAAATACATGCAGGTAGACAAAGTAGAATTTTAAGTAAAACTGGGTTCTATCTAGAGAGAAAAAGACTGTGATATATATGCTGAAAGGCTGTAAACCATTTAATGAATTTTATGTATGGAGGTAAATGGTTTGATCCAAATTGATCTGTTTTTTATATATAATTAGAAAGGAAGGTTCATGATCATCAAAGTATATATAAGAGTCATAGGAGTTGTTTGGGGTTTTTGATTAACCAGATAGTAAGATCAGCCCATTTTTCTTGATTTAATCTGAGAACACTTGTGGAGGCCATGAGGCCCAGGTACCTCATGAATAACATTAAGGTCACTCGGACAGAGGATAGTTCTAACCATGTGATTAGGGATGCAACATGACTCGGTGAATATTACCTTATACAATAAGGAAAGGATATAGTCCTAGTCGGGTACGTTGTATCTCTAGAAGGAAATCTCATGGTCGGAGTCTAACTGAGATTCCTACCCTGTAACCCTGCCTCCTCGGTATATAAGGGGAGGCGGGAAGCCTCCTGAGGACAGAAGAACAACACCATACAATCTCACCAAAGAAAACCCCAAAGGCAATACACGACAGCTAGAAGTAGGGTATTACCTCACCTTGAGGGCCTGAACCAGGATAAATCGTTTCGTGTTCCTTTATAATCCATCAACTTTAGGTCTCATGAATAGCCCCATATTCTTATTGCCAATACAAAACATCGACAATTGGCGCGCTAGGTAGGGGCATCGGTGAGATCATCTTCAATAAGTCTGATGAATCTAATCACCGGAGTCGATGATATCAAGTTCTTCCCCGGGCTAACAATTAGCTTCAGGAGCCTTGATTTCATCACCCACAAGTTCTGTGACCTCATCCTATCCAACTTAGACTTGATCCAGTCGGCCAGAAATCAAGCCGACTCCGTGTCAGTCGGCCTACTCAATGTTGCAGCAATCTTCGACGATATGTTGTGACAATCTCCAAGACGCTCGGTGTGGGACCCCAAAATAGGACCCTCTATGTACACGTACTAGCCCTAGGATCACGCTAGCACACACAGTCACAAGAATAATATCACAGCCAATATCACGAAGAAAACCAAACTATTTATTAATAAATTGACTGTGACAAAGCCTTATGGCTAAAGTTTATATTTATTATGCCACGAAGGGCCTAAAGAAAACAAGGTAGCAGCGGAAATAAAATAAATGCGTGGAAGCTCCATTTAACATGCCACAAGCAGTCAATAGGGGCACACGGCCTATTCGTTGTCTTCAGCAGCAAACTCCTTCGGAAATAGCAGAAACCTTTCTTCTAAAATTGGGGAGAATTGCAAGGTGAGTACATGGAATACTCAGCAAGTGCATGGAAATATGCATATGCACAGCTGACAACGAAAGGCTAAAGCTATTTTGCATAACACAGCAGTTGCAGTTATAAACAATTTATAAACCGAGATTAAAAATAATATTTTAAATAACGAGTGTTACCATCCAACCATCCGCACAGGACCTGTCCACACAGGACCTGTCCACACAAGACCACATAGCTAAATTCATTTTCCTGCACACAGCGTCATTACCATCCCTTGTTTTCGCAAACTACCCCTCATTTGAAATCACCGAGCATGTCCATGACCGCGGACGCGGCTATTCGAATAGATTAGTTGAACACTCTGCAGAGGTTGTACAGCTTTACCCACAAGATACATCATCCTCTTAATGGCCATGCGCAAATGTCACACTTCTCATTGTGTGCGGCCAAGGAATCTGTAACAAGGCTTTTTAGAAACTCTGCCTCAACACTGCCTTCCCACATGAGACACATTTCCCTCACACAAAGAAGAAAGTACCCATGGCTAACCATAAAACCTATCATCTAACCACCTGGGCCGGTAGTGTCAAGACTCGGAATCCTACTGAGCCAAGTCCTTCCCATTAGGGCATGTGGTTGTACCTTAGGCTCAGATCATTGGCTTATGAAGTAAAGTCCTTAATTGACCAGGGCAACTTGCCAAAACTATAATAGCACACAGCTTTACCCCCAATATAAGATACAACATTAGGCTCACACATAGACCTAACCTGGTAAGGATCACACAGATACCTCACCCCCTTACTAGGTTCACACAGAACCACCCATCACTCCGGTCCAAAACATTTTATCCGCCCATTGTTTACTACACGGTGCAACACATGCTATCGGAAAGATAGCACACAGCCACACAGGTCAAATAAAACAGTGATAAGTATATCATTAATCATTATTATATTTTACTTGTAAAATGACTTTGAGCAGGGCTAAGCAATTACTACTCTATCCTGAGTTGACCCTTATGTTCAACTCACAAAGGCTAGGATGACAAGGTATCACAAGATATTCAATAATCAAATGCATGGAATAACAACAATTAGGTCATACTACCCATCGATAATTTATAAAAAAAATAATGCATGTTTCACAATAAAATAGTTCATAAATTGGGTCTAATATGTTCAAAGGGTGCACTTCCCTTGCTCCAGGTACTATCCTTGCCTTGTGTCTTCTGCGGCGAACTGCTCCTCGGCTCCCGCATCTATACGTTCGCAATGGGAAACAAAATAAATAACCAGAAAAAACAGCCTAAATAACATCAATTAAAACAACCAACTGAACTGAGAGGTAGAGCTCAATTTTAGAAGAATTTAGGAAAAAGAATGGGTCAAATCGGAGTCCGGATGGATGAGATATGGGCTCCGGAAGATTGGGAACAAAGAAAATCCTAGGAGAAAAGAAAAAGGAATATTCTAAGAATATTCTTTAGAATTTAAATTCAAAAATTGAATTATTTTTGTTAAGGAAAAATGAGTGGGGCCCACTGGTCAGTGAGATGGTTCATGATAGACTCGGTCTACGGACCAGAAGAGTGAGAGGTTAGGTGGACATCATGACGTGGACGCCACGTGGCGACACATGTACCAGATTGGGTGATGTGACCATGATGTGGCAATGACAGGACAAGATCTAGGGCTGATGTCGCGAGGTGATGTGGCAAGATTGGACTTATGAAATCCTACGGCTGAGATTCAATCTAGGAGATCCAACAGTGTAGATCAAGTGGGAAAGATTCAACCGCGGGACCCATATGTCAATGTCACTGAGGGAAAACACAAGCACTGCCACCGGCGGCTACTTCGGCCACAGCCGGGCTACGGCGCAGGAGCAGCATAGGAGCAGTGCAGGGGCAGCGCTGGGGTGTTGGGACTGGCGGCGGCGGTGGCGGCGGTGGACTGGCGTCGACGGCGCTGGGGCAAGGAAGAGGAGGTGAGCCCGCAGGCGGCGTCGGCCGACAGAACAGGGGGCGGTGGGTTGGAGCTCACCAGTGGGTGAAGGCGAAGGCGGCGGCGACGATGACCGTGGCGGCGACGGCTTCGGGAGCCGGGGCGGCGCTAGGCTCGCAAGGCGGCGCGAGGTGAGTGGTGGCGTGACTTGCTGGGACAGCGCACGGGACGACGAGCTAGGGCACAGGTAAGGGGCGCTGCTATTTATGGGGGAGGATTAGGGCACGGCGGCGGTGCTGTCGTGGAGTCCTGTGGCGACACGGCGGAGTCGGGAGGAGCGGCGGCGCACAGGATGGGCCTGGCGGTGGTGCGGCTGCAGTGGTGGTGGGCCGGGCTCTAGCGACGGCGCAGGAGCAGGCCAGGCTCGGCCGGGGAGAGCAGGCCCGGGGCGCAGCGCAGGCTGGCGGCAGCTGGGCCGGCCGTGGCAAAGGGGAAGAAGGCCTTCGGCCTTGACCGAAGG
The DNA here is from genome assembly GCA_003991445.1 of Oryza meyeriana var. granulata. Taxonomy (NCBI): domain Eukaryota; kingdom Viridiplantae; phylum Streptophyta; class Magnoliopsida; order Poales; family Poaceae; genus Oryza; species Oryza meyeriana. Next base: position 193,649 of record RYFJ01002482.1, read on the forward strand.
AGGAAGAAGAGGGAGCAGAAAAGAAAAAGAAAGGATAGGGAGGGGCTAAGTGGAAAAAGAGAAAAGAAGAGGAAGGAAGGGAAAAAGAAAAGGAAGAATGGCAGGGGGCTTTTCGGAAAATTGCCAAATTCGGACCCTTTGAATTTGCTGAGATTATTTGGAGAATTAGGGAATGAAATTGAATCACCGGGGGATTAGAAATTGGTACGAATGTGAAATTAGAGTCTTTGAACCTGGGGGAAAATAAATTGGGAAACGAGCTCCACTTCCGAAATCCAAATAACCTTGATTAAGAAAACGGAAACAAATCACACCGTAATTAATTATTTAATTATATTAAATCCTTTTTATTACAAAATTTTTCATTAAGCTGTTTAAGGCGAATAAACCTGAAGTGGATTTTCGCAATCAGGCAAAAAGAACGAAAAACAAAAATCCGGACGTGACAAACCTACCCCCCTTAAACGGAATCTCGACCCCGAGATTCAGATAGGGTTGGGAACAACTCAGGGAACTCTGCCCTCAGATCATCTTCACGCTCCCAGGTGGCTTCTGCTTCTGTGTGATGTCTCTACTGAACCTTACAGAATCGGATGGTCTTACTCCTTGTGGTTCACTCTGCAGTCTCGAGGATCTTGACTGGATATTCATGATATGTCAGATCTAGTTGCAATTCCATTGCCTACAACGGAGTTTCTTCTTCTGGCACCCGAAGGTACTTCTTCAACTGCGAGACGTGGAACACATCATGGATCCCTGACATTGATGGCGGCAGCTCCAACTGATACGCAACTAGTCCTTGATGTGCAACGATCTAGAACAGACCTACATACCTAGGGGCAAGCTTTCCTTTCACTTGAAACCTCTTGGTTCCTCTCAATGAGGTTACCTTCAAATAGACATAGTCCTCCTTTTCGAAAGTTAAATCCCTGCGACGGTTGTCTGCGTAACTCTTTTGTCGAGACTGAGCTACCTTTAATCTATCCCTGATCAAAGCAACTTTCTCTTTGGCTTCGAGGATCACATCGGGTCCAAAAACCATTCTTTCTCCTGTCTCATTCCAATTCAAAGGTGTTCTACATGACCGCCCATATAAAGCTTCGAACGGTGACATCTGTAGACTCGCCTGATAGCTATTGTTGTAGGAGAACTCGGCATAGGGTAGATTCTTGTCCCAACTAGAAGCATAGGCTAAAGCACAAGCTCGGAGCATATCCTCCAAAATCTGATTAACTCTCTGTGTCTGCCCATCAGTTTGTGGGTGATATGTGGTGCTGAAATTGAGACGAGTACCCATTGCCTCATGCAAAGCATGCCAGAAGCGAGAGGTAAACTGAGTCCCTCGATCTGAGACTATCTTCCTGGGCACTCCATGCAAGCACACTATCCGATTCACATATAGTTCTGCCAACTTGTCACCTGAGTAAGTTACTTTGACTAGAATAAAGTGAGCAACTTTGGTGAGACAATCCACAACAACCCAGATGGAATCATGTCCTGACTGAGTCTTGGGCAAACCTGTGATAAAATCCATGCCAATCTCATCCCACTTCCATTCTGGTACCTTTAACGGTTGTAGAAGTCCAGCGGGCCGTTGGTGTTCTACCTTGACTCACTGGTAGACATCACAAAGTGCTACATACTCTGCAATCTCTCGTCTCATGCTAGGCCACCATAATTTGCCCTTAAGGTCTTGATACATCTTGGTACTACTGGGATGGATGGAATAACGGGACTCATGTGCCTCTGACAAGATAAGCTTCTTGAGTTCTGGCTGATCTGGCACAACCAACTTCTCCTGTAGCCATATAACACCATTCTCATCTTCAACAAATCCTATGGCTTTTCCTTTCTTCATGTTGAGTTCGATTTCTTTGACATTTGCATCATCCTTCTGAGCTTCCTTAATCTGGTCTTCCAAGGTGGGTCTGACCTCCAGGTTAGCCACATACCCTTCTGGTACTATCTCCAAACTCAACCTTTCAAACTCCTGAAAGAGTGATAATTGGCTCTCTCAAATTTCCAGGTTGCTGCAGTAGACCTTCCTGCTTTGGGCATTGGCAACAACATTTGCCTTGCCTAGGTGGTAGTGGATTCCCACATCGTAATCCTTGATCTGCTCTAACCATCTTCTTTGTCTCAGATTTAGGTCATGCTGAGTGAAGCTATACTTTAGACTCTTGTGGTCTGTATACACCTCACATCGGTTGCCTATCAGGTAATGCCTCCATATTTTCAGTGCATGTACCACTGCGGCAAGCTCCAAATCATGGGTCGGATAATTCTCCTCATGTGGGCGTAGTTGTCTTGAGGCATAGGCAACCACTTTGCCCTCCTGCATTAGAACACAACCAAGTCCTGTACGAGATGCATCACAGTAGATGTGAAACCCTTTGTGGATATCAAGCAAAACCAACATTGGTGCTAATGTCAAACTCTTCTTCAAGGCTTCAAAGCTGTGCTGACACTCTGGTGTCCACATAAACTTCTTCTCTTTCTTCAACAATTGCGTCAGTGGACGAGCAACCTTGGAGAAACCTTCTATGAATCTTCTGTAGTAGCCGGCATACAAAGAAAATTGCGAACCTATGTCATGGTCTTGGGCGGCCGCCAGTTGATAACCGTACTCACTTTCTTTGGATCAACTGCAACTCCAGCGGCGGTCACAACATGTCGATGTTTTACACCGGCAATAGAACTTTAGGGCTACTCGGCAAGGGAAAACTCGGTGGATTGCAGAGGAACACAAAGAGAGTTTATACTGGTTTAGGCCCTCGAGGTGAGGTAATACCCTACGTCCAGTTGTGGTGTAATTCCTCTGAGATGTTTGTCGATCAATGATCTCGTCACTCTTTGAGGGGCACCCTGCCTCCCCTTATATACTGGGGGACAGTACATGATAAGGATCCCAGCCGAATACGGCCAAGGGATTTCCTTCTTAGAGATAGAAATCTATCCGACTAAGACTGCTATTCCTTATCGTTCAAGGTAAGGCCTGCCGGGTGTTATCTTATCTCTAATTACATGATTCGGCCCATACTCTATCTGAGTGGCCCATATACTGGTAATGAGGTACTCGGGGCCCATGGCCTCCACAGTAGCCCCTGAGACCTTCATAGTTGAGTCACAGCTGATACCGAGTGCTCATCCTCCATGGTGAAGATTGCCCAAGTATGATGCTCCCGAGTACTCTTTGTCCGAGTAGGTCTTCTTCCCGAGTCCTGCTTCATGTCAGCTGGCAGCGAGGCTATGAAGGGCTTCATGTAGATGTATGAATAGTGTAGGATGCTACTCGTATATGGGACTCTTCAGCTTCATGTCAGCTGGAAAGGGAATTTGTAGTCTTCCCCGAGTGGCGTCCCACCCAGAAGCTAGACTCCTCCGCATCATGTCAGCGGGAATGAGAGATTTATAGTCTCTCCCGAGTAGTGCACTACTCAAAAGTTAGACTCTTCAGCGTCATATCGGCTGGATTAATGTTACTCATGGCAACTGATGGCCACGCATGTAGGCCAAGTACCATTTTATGAAAATAAATCCACGGCGTGGTCAGGTGTACTCGAGAAAGATACCTGCATCCCCAATTTTAATGAAGACCAGCTTGTGATCCGTGTAAGGATATATCCTCGAGACCTGGTGGATAGAACAGATACCCAAACATATATGTTTAGCAATAAGGCTCTCATGAAGCATATCTGTTTACCTCATCGGCTCCTGTTAGTAGCACCAGCGCTATAATTTCAACTCAGCCTGCGGGCGGCCCGCATGGAGCATGCTACTGTAGGAACTCATATCTTGGTGGCCCAGTGCTGAATGTGTAGGCCCAAGCCCATTTAGTCAGCATTGGCTCTATAAAAGGCGGGGAGAGAGAAAAAGATTCCTTCATCTTCCCCAAATCAGCCAATCGCTTTGTCTTCCACCTTCGCGCCCAACTTTTTGCCTCCCGCTCGGCTAGGGTTAGCTGCTGTTGTTCCCCACCCGAACTCAGGCGATTCCAATCCTCTTCGTCTTTTCCAAGCCCCCGATTCGCTTTTCCCCCAAATCTTTCCGCTCCCAATCATGCCGAATGTGGGCACCCCGGAAGTGCATTATGAAGAGTAACTATTACGGCAACGCGAACTATCTAGATGGATGGGGTCTCAAATAAAAACCAAATAAGTACGGTAACCATCCATCCTCATCGCAGACTTGCCATAATCTTTACCCACTCACAATACAAATCCAAAATGCCGAGAAGTGTACAAAAGAGATAATCATAAGGATAGCTTGCCAGTCCTCCCCGTCATACACCCGTCAAACCACTCGATGGTGGCGACCAAACACGATACGTACCCCAGAGGACTCGAACCACAATAGCTATCCCCCAACCATCTCAATTATACACAACTCATACTCGTGTTCAGCTAGTCCCTAGGAAAGCGACTAGCCTCACACTTTCATCGCAAGCAATTGATAAACATCAGAGTACTCTAGAAATGGATAGACGGCAGCAGAGTTACAACTATTACATAGAGGGTTCACACCCTAATTCATCACAAAGTGACACAAAAGATTTGCAGCGGAATATAAACACAAAAGATAAGAACCAGTGGTGCCAAACCCATGCACAGGGCAACCGACTGGGGGTAGAGCTCAACTCAAACTACTAATCATCCTCGCCACCCTCGGCGGGATAATAGTAGACCACATCAGCTTCGTCGTTGTCCTCACCTGAAAAATAGCAACGTGAGTACGAATGGTACTCCGCAAGACTTACACAATAATAATAGTACAAAGGAAGCATGCTGGTTTCTACATCAAGGAAGAAGGCTATATTGATTTGATTTTGCACAAAGCTGATTTTATTGAGCAAGTAATACTTGAAACTATAAGCATTTTGTGAAATAACTCAATCTGAAATTTTAAGACAGCAAGTATATGTTTCTGAAAATGGAATATAAATGAGCATAAACCATGCTTTAAGCATCATCCATGGGCCATCCCTGCCCAAACAATTGTGCTACACTAGCACACCATTTTTCATGACTAAAGCCAAGTCATAATTAACATTAAAAATCCCTTATATAAACCCATCCATCCATGACTATCCTAAGTCATGGTAACCACATAACCCAAAGTTGGATGCTAACATGACTAACTAACACATCAAGCGTTCGTCCTGTAACCGTGGACACGGCTATTCGAATAGTTCTTACTCTGATCAGAGGTGTACATCTTTACCCACACGATGTGATAGAAGCCAAACGGCTACACTCTAGTTTGGTTCGTACCTGCCGGTACCCACACTCTACACATTGAGTGCGGACTAGAGGTCACAACAGAACCTTTTGCACGCTTAGCCCCAACCACCTAAACCACGTCTGGGCCCCCGACGACTTAGTCGTGCGTGTGTGATGACTAAGGCGGGCTTACCGTCGTGGGAGGCACCTCCGGCCAGTCCAGGCGCGCTCGAGGTCCTCCAACGGAAATCCATCCTCACGACTGACGGACGGGCGTAGATAGCTACAGCCTCCCGTGCTACTGAGTTGAGCCGTCCCACTCCCGGCGTGTGGAAGTACGTAGGGTGCTTGAATAGATGTTAACATGTTCGGTCCTTAACGACCCAGACGGAGCTACGTGCATCGGGGAAACACCATCCCTTCATCGCCCTATCATCCGTCCAAGTTAAAACATATTTTCAATTATTATTCAGAGATTATTCTTGTCAGATTTTAACCCATCCATTCGTATTAAACTAGTTTTATACCGATAGCTCCATCTATCGGATTTTTCTAAGTCCAGAAATAAGCATGGCTAAGCATTCGGTAAAATAAAAGTATCCCAAAGTCCTTAACCAGGGGTAACAATGTATAAACATGGCATCAACAACCAAAAGAATGGAAATGCATACAATTGGGTAATATTGACTCTACCCGTTTTCCCCATTTTGAATAGACTGAAGCATGCATATAGATATTGTTTTCACAAACAAATCAATTTATTGAAAACATAGGTTCAATATGCTTAGACGCTTGCCTTGCTGCAGCGAGGAGACACTCTCAACCTCAGGGTCAACCTCCACGTACTCCGTATTCTCTGAATCTATCAATAAGAAGCAATATGCAAATAAGAAGCAATTAAACATGTCTATGCAACATGATCAATTAATTATGAGATAAATACAGTAGGTATGGTATGTCCTAACAAGATTTTAGGAGAAAGAACCAAGTCATTTGCATCCCTGGATTGGGAGATACAAAAATGACAAGGTAGAAACGGCAAAAGCCAAAACTATAGGAGAACTCTAAGCAGAAAATAAGTGCTTGCCTTCTCTAGTAGGATTTTATGAGTGTGAGCATTTTTATGTGAAAATACATATCTTCCTGGTTCCGACAAAATTTGGTTTACTGAAATCCGATTTAAAATGATTTAGATATGAATTTTACAAGTTTAACAAAAAGAAAGGTTAGAAAATTACTTAGGGCTATTTTAGGAGGTATTTTCATCAAATACAAATTTTCCACAGTAAGTTTACAATTTTCTGAGTTTAACAGAAGTGGTTTCACATTTTTTTAGCAAATAGGATGAATTTTATGGGAATATTTCAAGTTATTAAGCCCAAAATAAGTCAATTTTGCTTCATTTATTTTATGGATATTTTCTGTACAGAAGTTGTCCTATTTTATTTTACAGTAATAAAGTTCACAAATTTACAAAACTAACAAAATTGGTTTCACTCAATAATGAGTCAAAATGATCAAGATATGAATTTATAAAGGTAGGGCCTGAGCGCCATACAGACAGAACAGAGTCAGGCGCCTGGGACAACAGAACGGACCGTCCATTCCCAGAGTGGATGGTCCGGCGGGTGAAACAGAGGAGGGCGCGAGCAGATAGAGCCGGAGAGCTTCTCGGCGGCGGTGACAGCGAACGGCGGCTCGGCTGTAGTCGGGCCCCAAAGAGAAAAGATAGAGGAGTTCACGGCGGAGCTAAGGGCAGTCTTCTGACACCTCGGGTTACCGGAATCTCGCCGGCGGTGAGCTCCAGCGGCGGGTCTTTACGAGACAAAAGAGGCTACGGGCTCGGGCTGGTTAAACTGATGCATGCAGGCACTATCTTAGAGCTCTAGGAGTCTCACCAAGCGACGCGCGGGGTCCGGCAGAGTCGGCGCAGCAGCAGCGACGTCGAGGACGGCTCGGTGGCGGCGAAAAGCTTCGGCTCCACGACGGTAGTTCACTTCAGTCGGCCTGCGGCTAGGACACGGTGTCTACCAGGTTACAAACTTCCTGAGGACGGCTACGGTGCAAAGAATCGAAGTCGGGCTCACCACAGAGGACGAATCGGCGGTGGCGGCGGATTGACCGGAGAGGAAGGAGACGACGTCGACCTCCCGGTACACTGCGCTATATCCTGATTCCTTCGGCTAGGGGTCTTCTGGGGGCAGGGCGACGGTGTTGGCGCAAAGGCTCGATCAGACTCGATCCGAGGCGGCCTGAACGGCGAGATGACGCCGGCGGCGGCGCTGCAGAGCAGAGGGCGAGGCACGGCGTCTTCGATCGGCGATCCTAGGGCAACCAAGTATGAAAATGGAACAATCAGAAGGTGCTCATCATGTTCTGGCTAAGGGAAGAGGATGGATTTCACCAGAGGAAACTCAGTTCCGGTCGAACACCCACGGCAGCGGAGGAGATGACTTCACCGCCGGTGATCTTTGGGGATTTTGTCGGTTTTCTCGGTGGGAGCGTGAAGAGGATGAGGGGGAGGTTCTTCTGGCGAAGTTTGAGTCGAGATGGTCGAGGTTTCCCAGATCAGTGCTTATCTAAGTGTCCCTGTGAGCTGTGAGGGAGAAGGAGAAGGAGGCAGCGACACCTGTGCCATGCAGTGCTGAGCTGCTCCATCTCCACAGTGCCTCTGGTGGGTCCCACATGTCAGGCAACAATGTTCTACTCATATTTAGCTAGATTTACTCTATGACTTGTGGGTCCTTGGAGTTAATTCCTATGGAAAAGAGAGGGGTGTGGGTAGGAATGGGGTGAAACTCACTGTCCCAAGACTGGCAGAGGCTTACAGGTGGGCCAGGGTGTTGTGGGTCCCACTGGTCAGTGAAAGATGAGAGGAGAAAACTCCAGAAACTAAGTCTTGCTAGCTGTCAAGCAGGCAGTATTTACACTACTGTTTCACTAGATTAATGAGGAGCATAAATTGTGGGAAAATTAATGGAGGTAGAGGAAGATGTGTTTAACATGCTGACCAAATTTCATGGTTAGAAGTGTTCTGGTTTGCCTTTGGTGAAAATGCAAACTAGGCACACTGATCCAGTCTTTCTGCAGTTTAGTTCATTTCTCCAGTGCCTTGATCTTATCATTTTATGTGTTTTCTTTGGGAGATAAATTAATCCAAAATTCCTGATGATAGGGTTCATATTGGCACACACTTTGGCAAAAGGGCTCTGTCTAAATAGTCTTCATTTTCACGTGGTGAATTTTAGAAGTAAACTAATTCATTTCGGCTAGCCTCCTTGCTTTGCTGAGTTGAGGGACTTGGTTGAAGTATTTATTGAAGGGATAAAATTATGTAAAATTTACAGGGGCTTACTCACATCACCTGACATGTTTAGGAATTTTTGTGGGATTTTTAGATATATAGAACTTGGGAAGTGACAACTAGCACAAAGCAAAGGATTAGCTAGGGCTTAACACTAATTACCTTAATTTAGATTTAGGGCTGTGACACCGAAAGCTTCGGATCTTGCGGGTACGCCGGAGAATGCTTAGCCGATTTTGGATTGTGGCTCGGTGAAACTAAAGCTGCCGGAGAGTCAACTGAAGTTGCCCAGTCAAGAGGTGATCCGTTGGCGGCCGGCTAAGGGTGAGTCGGTCCCAAATCCCCAATCTAGTGAAACAGTAGTTTTTGCCTCTTTTTTCGATCAGGGTTTGTGCCTTCCCTCTTCTGATTTCTTCCGCCGCATCCTTGACTTCTATGGGCTGGAGTTGGTGAATTTGAATCCCAACTCGATTCTTCTAATCTCCATATTTGTCACTCTTTACGAGTGTTTTTTGGGTGTGGAACCCCATTTTAATTTCTTCAGGCATCTGTTCCACATCAAACCCCAACCCTCCAAAATTAATATAAATGTGATTGGGGGGCCGGTTTCCAATTGAGGAGTGATGGGAAGAAAACATATCTTGATCTCCCCTTGAAATCTTCCTTGAAAGGATGGCACAAGGAGTGGTTCTATTGCGCAAATCTGGCTCCCTCCTTGCGTCCATTCACCGGCTTGCTGCCGGTAGTTTTACCAAGTTGGTCGGCAGATCCAACCTATGAGGAGATGGGGCAAATGCACCAATTGTTGGGGAAATTAGATGACCTCAAGAAAGCTGGCCTAACTGGACCTTGGGTGGCTCGTCGCTTCCTGACTCGGCGCATCCAGCCACTAAAGCTGAGGAGCGCATTTGGCTGGGCTTTTAAGGGCAAAAATGATCCTGACCGAGTGAGCAACGAGTCGGCTAACAAGCGCATAGTGACCGAGACCCTGTTCGGTTACTTCTCCGAAGGGGTGATCGCGACTGAAGACGATAATCGCCGGGTCGCGGCCTATAGCTTCATTCAGCCCCGTACCAAGGTAATCTTTAACCTTCTTTTGTGACGAACGCCTATGGGCCTGTATGTATGATTGCCCGGCGTTGTGTGATGTATTTTGTGGATTCTTCTGTAGTGGTGTGAGCAATTTAATGAGGACTCACGCCCGTTGTCAGCCGTCAAATCAAAGAAGAGGACGAGGAGCCCCTTTGCTGCCCAACCCGACTCCTGGAGAGCGGGGAAGAAGCCTATTCTGTATCGGGGCGAGGGGGCCATGACGCCGCGCGCCGTGGCAGGAAGCTTGAAGATAACGGACACCGTTGCCGCGGCGCCCAGGCGATCAAGTCCCCGGTTGGGACTTGTACAGCCGAGCTCGACATTGCCAAGCCCGGCAAAAGCACCGCCGAGTGCACGATCCGAGCGGGATCCGCCAAGTATGCGAGTGCCCGAGTCGGCTACGCCCCCAATGGGGCCACCTCTAGCTGCCACGTCTCCACCGACTGATTCACCAGCCAGGCCGACAACCGGAGGTAGCGCTCCCCCAGGACCCTGATCGCCCGGCAGGAAGCTGAAGTTCTCCAAGAGGTATGCTGCTTCGGAACTTCTGAGATTCTTGTCTGTTGCAGTGGTACTTTGATGACTGTCTTGTGATGCAAGAAGTGTGCCGACATCGATCTCAAGGAGACCGCTCCCCTTGAAGAGCCTGCCCCAGCCAAGCCGGCGCCCGCGAGCATACTCGCTGAACCGGAGGCCAGCCTAGTCACCGAGACTGAGGTGGTCCCGACTACGGGGCCGCAGTGGCCGCCCAACCAAGGGGCAGTTACTGAGGCTGCTGCCCCAGCCCCTAAGTCGCCGCTTGTTGACACCGAAAACCGCCGGGGGCCGACGATCTGGTTTGGCGTCTAGAGACACGCGAAGGCCTGGGAGATTTGCTTCACTCCAGTGCAGGTCCTAAAATCTTGAGGTTCGTAGGCGTGCCAGTCAATTTGACCCTGCAATTGACAAGGAGATAGAAAATGTTAAATCAATGAGCCAATCGGCTAGAAGCCGATCTGGACTCGTCTCATCGGCCGATGGCCGATATGAACTGTAGCACTTATACACCGATTGGAAGCCGATGATGGCACGAATAGTAACTAATAATGATAAGCAAATACCAAACTAGCCGATCACCGAAGGAATACATGAAAATCGGCTATAAACTGATAAAATAAACAGACAGAATGCGTAAATAAATAGATTGAATAAACTTCAGCCAATTGTGATTATAATTGCTAGTGTCGCCCCAAAGATGCTGCCCGCACCCGTGCCCGGGTCCTTGCTCATGCCCGCGCCCAGATCCTCGCCTGCTGTCCGTGCCCGTGCTCGAGCCCTTGCTCGTGCCCGTGCCTGTGCCCAGGTTCTTGCCTGTGCCTGCACCCGGGTCCTTGCATGTTGTTCGTGCCTATGCCTGGGTCCTCACCACAAGGAACAACCGAGATATGCAATTTCGTGTCACCCCGATTTGGCAGTGATTTTCTAAACATGTTTGTGACAAATCGGCTGGATATAAAGAAACATATCGGCTAAGCACTCCGATAAAACATCGCATAAAACCCATCGGCTTATTAAGAGTAAAATTATTACCAACAGTCTAGTAGATCGGACCCAACCGTTGCAGCACAGACTGATGATGATAACAACACCTCGATGAGCCAATAGATCTAATGCGATCGTGATGTAAAACATGATAACTTATCGGCTATACATCCCGATAAGACGCTTGCGCACAAAATATCAACCTAGCAGGAACGATTTATCACTAGCAGTTTAGTAGGTCGGACCCAACCGATGCAGCACAAACTGATGATAAATCGCTCCTAGTAAGCCGATACGATCTGCGCACGCGTGATGTGATATACTGTTAACACCAAAATTTGGTACGATTCGTATCGGACTCGGTTAAGGAAAGAGATTGTGTCAGCCGGTGGAAGCTAATCCAGAAGAAGCCAAGTACAGGACGGAATCGTGAAGACCACGGCATGACAGTTAATTGCCTTATCTACTAATTAGGTAAATCTAATAAATTTTAGGAAACCTGATCTCATGTCCGATCAGGGCTTGTTAATTTTCCTTTTATAGATAGGAAACTCCTGTTCGTATCCGATCAGGACTGTATCAACTCGGGGTATAAATACGTATGCCCGGGTACCATGTAAACTATCTCACAGATCAATACAACTTCGGCACATCGCCACCCTTTTCGACGGGTTCTTGCTTCTCGAGCCGGGCTGCATCGGTTAGGTCCGAACTCCTGCGAGAGGGTAAGTCTCGTTACCCCGACTATCTTATCGGCTAGGACTTCCTCGGTTAGGTCCAATATTCTAGCTGATCTACGGTAGTCGGCTTACCACGGTGTATCTATTCTGTCTACGGCTGCATCAGTTAAGTTTGATCTCTTAGTCCGAGTGGATATATCACATAACGCGTGCATAGTGATAAATTGTTCCTGCTAGGTCGATAGTTTTTATGCAAGCGTTTTATCGGGATGTACAGCCGATAAGTTATCTTTTATTATATAAAGCCGACTGCATTGTCTTGATTATTATTTCAACTATCTACACTATCATCGGCTTTCCAGCCGATGCACATGTTCTATTGGCAGTCGGCTAGCTTTTTATTTGCTTATATTATCATCGATTCTATCATCGGCTTTTTAGCCGATGCGCAAGTGCTGTTGGTAGTCAGGCACGCACGAGGACCCAGGTGCGAGCACAGGCGAGGACTTGGGCGCGGGCACAGGAGAGGGCCCAGGTACAGGCGCGGGCAGAACTTTAGGTGCAGCGCTAACAATCACTATTGCAATCGGCTGAAAATTAGTCAATTCATTTATTCTGCCTATTTATTTTATCATCGTCTTACGGCCGATGTTCCAGTATACAAGTTCTATCAGCAATCGGCTGGTAGGATTCTTATCGGCCGATTGAATCACTGATCTAATTTTTTCTATCTACTTGTCAATTGCTGGGTCAAATTGACTGGCACGCCTACGAACCTCAAGATTTTAGGACCTGCACTGGAGTTAAGCAAATCTCCCAGGCCTTCGCATGTCTCTAGGCGCCGAACCAGGTCGTCGGCCCCCGACGGTTTTCGGCGTCAACATATACCTAATCGATCTATGAGATCAAACTAAACTGATGCAGCCATAGATGAAATAGATATATCGTGGTAAGCCGTCCACTGTAAACCGACTAGAATATCGGACTTAACTGAGGAAGTCCTAGCCGATGCGGTGGCCGGGGTGACGAGACTTACCCTCTCGCAGGAGGTCGAACTTAACCGATGCAGCCCGGCTCGAGAAGCAAGAACCCGTCGAAGGGGTGGCGATGCGCCGAAATTATATTGATCTGATTGATGTAGATAGATTACAAAGCACCCGGGCATACGTATTTATACCCCGAGTTGATACGAGCCCTTATTGGACATGGTACATGATTTCCTAATCACAGAAGGAAACATTAACAGGACCCGACCGGTCACGAGGTTAGGTTTCCTAAAGATAAAATATTAATTTGCCTAATTAATAATCTGCCATACTGCGGTCTTCACAGCTTCTTCCTGGACTCGGTCCCTTCTGAATCAACTTCCGTTAGTTAACTGTAATTTTCTTCTTGACCGAATCTGATACAGAGCCATACCAAATTTTGGCGTTAACACATGCCCCCCAATTTCGGAGTTCTTCTATAGGACTTCGAAATTCTTTTATTTTGGGCCTTCAGATTCTTTCCATACCGAGGCGGCCCAAGGTAGCCCACTTGCCTTAATTGTTTGAAACAGTGCCAACGGCCTCGATTCCCACCCGGTCATCATGCCTCTATAAGCCGCTTCGTCTCCCTAGCCTTTTTTATGCTTTCACATCACCAGAGCACTACTGCTTCATCTTCCAAGACCTCGACGAACTCCGGCGAACTCAGACGAACCGTCGCAGCTCTTTTCTTCGACCGCTGATTCCCGCTCTTCTTCTTTTGGTGCAATGGCCTCAGCATCCGCAGTCCCCGAGGTAATCTTTCTACCCGATTGTTTTTCCATGATTCTGTAGCCTAGATGAATCCAATCTGCCATGTTCTTCACCCATTTTTCGTCATGTTCTTGTTTACTGTAGAACCTTAGGAACCAAGTTCTAATCCCAGCCGCCGATTACCCAAATTTCTTCTATCGTGGCCCAATGGGTAGCGAGGATCCCACAGATTTCATCAGCGCCGAGACCCAACGCATTCCTTTCAAGAACTCCGCCATGTTAGTCAGTGATTGGACCAATAGCTTCAGATCATGGCTGAGCAAGCTTCCTGGGTGGAGGGACTGGTATATTAGAGTATCGGCTGCAAAGAGAACCCTCTGGGAAGAATCAAACATCGGCCACTGCATCAACCGTTCTCTGGCCGATATGGAAAAGAACGAACCTCTGCTTGCATCGGCTTCATATTTCTGGTCAGATGCTCTCAACGCCTTCATGTTCGGGCACAGGCTGATGACCCCCACCTTGATGGATGGACTATGCTCACCTGCCTCGACACGACGAACTACATCAACCCCTTCAGGCTCCGATTCAAGCCTGCTCATCGGCTTCAAGCGAAGAACATTGGTGGCTGGTCCAGGTATATATCAATCCACAACAAGGGAACTGGACCAGTCGACGATCGGGAACATGTCGCCTTTTTGAACTTGTGGCTGGAACGGTTTGTTTTTGGTGGTGCAACCCTCGGCCCAATGACCAACATGCAATGTCTGGCAGAGTGCTTGGCCGATCGGAAACAAATCCCCTTGGGGCAATACCTCCTCGGCGCGACTTATCAGCTGCTACATCAAGTAGCAACCAAGCTATCGGCCGGCCAGCCCATCGGCCATATTGGGGGTCCTTGGTGGTTTGTGCAACTATGGCTCAACGTCTACACCTCCAAGGCCTTTTCTGAGACTTCTTTTCTTAACCAATCCTTTCCAGCTGATCATACAGAAGACCAGGATCCTACTTACTGCCGATGTATCTCCATGGGCGAAGCTGCATCGGCTCTTCCTGGCGGCAAGATAACACCCGCTGGACTCAGTCAATGGTTCAAGGGGTTTTATTACGGCTTCACCAAGGAGGCCACTCTCTGGTTCGCATACAACGATGCATCATCATTTGAAATGCCTTCCAACTTCAACCCACTCGATGCTCTAGAAGACGATGAATCGAAGGCCATATTTCTATTGGCCGTTACCTCCTGTCTGCTGTCGACTGGCTTCTCTTTGGACCGATCACAACCATCATATGAATTCTACCATCCATCGGTCGGCTCCCGTCAGCTTGGTCTTGGTCAACTTTCGATCGGCCTATTCTTCATCGACAAACTTCAAGCCCGGGGCAACGTCAACAATGCCCTAGAGTATGATCGGATGCGGACCTTAACAGAATCTCTTCCCCTGGGGCCGCCACCGAGGTGAATGTATGTACCGCCAACACAAAGCTTTTTGCCCGATGGTGGTCAGAATGGAGGAGACATCTATTCAACTTAGCGGCCATCCACTACTGTTCTCGCCTCAATGCCGACTACATCAATCCGATGACGAGGTAACACCCATAAGCCTTAATCATCATCTCCGATCATCTCTCACTCTTAATTTTTCAGGCTGCCAACGTCGAGCCCCCAACGACAAGCACTAGTGGTCGGCCGATCATTTGTATCAACCCCCATTGGCCACTCCGAACTTAGGGTGCGATGCTCCCTCTCCATCGGCCCTCCTCCATGCGTCCCGGCCGACAGGACAGAAGCGCAAAAAGCTGGCACATCGCCCTTCCCTCAAGAAGCAGAAAACCAATGTCGATGTCATGGTCACGACGCCACCTACTCCCCAAACAACATCGGCCCCCTCATCTCCTCGGGTATGTGCTAAGTCTTGATATCATTATCTGTTTTCCCATCTTTTTCATCAATTTCATTTTCAGCTCGAGTCATCGGCCCCTGAACCTCAACCTTCTACTGACATCCTCCAAGCACCGAGCGATGATTCTCCAGCCGCTCTAATCTCAGCACCCAGTCCCCAAGCCGTTGATGAGGCTGTTCCTACTACATCTCCTGACATCGGCTATTCTGAAGAACAACCTACTCATCCACTTGAAGCCGATGCCGCCCAAGCTGCCGATGCCGCTACCTCAGGTATCTCTATATTCATACTTCATTTTTAACTCTTCAGTGATTTTTTACCGATATCAATTTGCACAGTCCTTAGCTGATTTGTTCTCCTTCGACATCGGCAAGTACTTAGAGGCAGAGGAAGCAACAGCCACTAGCGCGGCAACCAAACCATCCTTCCAGCCCGATGTGCGCGAGTCTTTAGACGAATATCATTAGTCGGCTGGAAATCCGATCGACGCACTAGTGGAAGACTGCGGGGACCAGGCAAGACTTGCAGATTTTGAACATCATTTGCCTAAAGAACTCATCGACGCACTGATTCTCGCAGCATATCTGGAATCTCACAGATTCAGGCTCATCAAGCTCAGGCAGCGCATAGCCAATCGTGCTTGACCAACAAAAAGATACCCAAGATATCCAAGTCGATCGGCTGTCAGCCCAAATAGAGGAAGAAAAGCTTGATGACATGAATAACTGCCCCTCAAGAGCTCCAATCCAAATTGGACCAACTGAAGAAAAAGGAGGCCGATTACTGGCAGAACTTGAAAAACATTCGTAAAGATCTTGAAACAACAGAATCCCCCAGCTTATCGGCTGCCACAAGCTATACAATGACCAAGAGGCTAAGGTTGTAGCAACGGTGCGTCAAGTCGTTCATCGGCGCAAAATTTGAAGATCATCTTGGGTCTCCGATGAAGACGACATTCGTGGCTATCAATGAGATGACCAAATCCGTCTGCGTGCGATCGAAACAATTCAGAACTTTTTGTAAAACCTTGATACTATTGATGTTGCTCCGAAATACGCCGATGATCTTTTGCTGTAACATAATCTAATCGGCACTGTTGCTTGTTTCTTTCAATTGTCCTTAATATTTTTGTCTGTTTTGATCTAAAGGCGATATTCAATTGATATCGGCTATCTTTAGGTGATGCAAAACATCGGCTTTCTGCAACTGTTTTGAAATCGGCCGCGTCCAGCCGATTCAGGAGTTATCCAAGCTCGATAGTACTTTGAGATATTTCAACCATTAAGCGCTTTAGCAACTCCGTCCGCCCAAGATCTTCTAGTATATAGGCATTACAGGCCACACAACGATTAATCCGATAGGGCCCTTCCCAATTAGGCGACCACTTTCAAACTTGTTATCTCTGGACCCGGATCGCAAAATCAATTTCCATAACAAGACTCTCCTTAGCAAACGATTTATTCACCAAATTTTTGTTATAATGCCCTGCCTTAGCCTGTTTTCCTTGATCCTCTCGCAGCACCCTTAACTCATTCCTGAGCAAATCTTCAAGTTTCATCTGTCATTAAGTTATTAATATATCGGTCTGTTAATTGATTTTGCAAGAATCCTCCTAAGCCGATGTTAATCTCCAAGGCAAAACTGCTTCATTCCTATCTTAGTTGGTAAGATGGCCCAGGTAGATCCATGACACGCCATCTGATATGCCCATAACGAATCGTAACGTAGTATCCATTCTTCGTCTGTTCATCAATCTTCCGCTTAATCAACTTGATCAATGACTCTTATTAGAACTTCCGCCTGTCCATTTAGCCTGAGCATAATAAGCGATGAATTTAATAATTTGATTCCATACTGGCAGCAAACCTGTTGAACACCATCGGACACGAAATAGATCCCTAATCAGTATATCGTCTGAGAATCCCAAAAGCCGATAAATTATGTCCTCTTTTTACAAAAAATTCGATCGCTTCTTGGACGTAACTTTCTTCAGAGATCGCTTCTACCCACTTCGTAAAATAATCTGTTGTGCCAATATGAACTTATGTCCTTTACTTTGATGGAGGAAACCTGCCGCTCATGTCAAATTCCCACCCCCGAACTGGACGATTGATGATAGGATTCATAGCCGTTGCTGGTGCCCGCTGTATATTTCAACTTCTGCAATCTTGACATCGTTTATAGTAACCTTTGAAGCAATCTTTCCAGTATTGTCGGTCAAACATACCCTCTCTTCTCAACAACCACTTCATCTTATGAGTCCGATTGATGAGCTCCACAAACGCCTTCATGCTACCTGACATAACCTTGGGCTTCTTCACAATTCCGGGCACCCAGCAGAACTCCCTCACCAGTTGATAATATAATCTCCATAAAGCACACATATTTAGTAGCTTTATATCCAGAAGTTTTCCTAGAACCGATTGCGACGATTTTGCAGATAACCAATTATTTCCTCTTCCACAATCATCGGCTTTATCCCTGAGTATCATTATCGACTATTTCAACCTCAACCTGTCTCTCAGCCGTAACCAAAGCAATTTGTGCAAGATCAATTGGCTTCTAAATTTTGTTCTCTAGGGATATGATGCCACTGATACCATCTTGAACAATCCTTCAACAACCATACATTCCTCATTAATATGATCTCAAAACATCACCCCTGCAGTACTTATTTCCCCAGATATCTGTCTTGATCACCCAAACAAAAAGAATCACAACAACTCTATGATTTCGGCTTCCGATCTCCTTTAAACGTTGAAGTCCTTTTTTAATACCGCCTCATATTCCACTTTGATTATTAGTTCGTAAGGTTTACATTGTAAGCAACCAAACTTGCCCCCCGAGGCGATACACAATACCAAGTCCGATCCAGATCCATGCTGCAGCAATGATCCATCAAAACAAAGTCCATGGAATCGGCTCTACTAATTTCTAATCTCCCTCTGTGCTTGCACCAATGAAATCGGCCACCGCTTGTCCCTTGACGTTAGCTGATTCATATCTCAAGTCAAACTCAGTTCAAGGCAAGATCATTACCAACTTGCCCTCTTAAACTGGAGCCGACACATGTATTTTACTACATCGGCCTTGCAAACCATGTGCACTCAGCGATAGGATATAATGCCTTAACTTTGTGCATGAGAAATATATACAAAGGCATTAATTTCTCCAACCGTAGGATTCTAGTTTTTTTAGCATCCAAAAGCCTTCTGCTTAAATAGAACACGACTCGTTCCTTGCTTCAAACTCTTGAATTAAAAATAGACCCGATCGATTTCTCATCGGCGTAAGATAATTTGAACGGCACTCCTTCCTGCATGCGGAATTAGAAAGGTGGGGAACTCAAATAATCTCTTAATTCACGAATGCCTTCTGCTGATCTGCCCCCACACGAATCTTGATCGGCTTTCAACTTCAATACGGATGTGAAAGATTCATCTCCTGGACAAATTTGAGTATAAAATTGCTTACAACATTAATCTTTTGCCGGATATGACTGTAATCTGTCTTGTTGCTTGGTGGTCTCCGTGGTCTTCATGGCCTAAATCTTCTGTTGACTAACTTCAATCCTCGCTCATGGAACGCATAAACCAGAAACTGCCCAGCCCGATACCCAAAAGGCCATTATTGGATTCATCCTTAGTCCGTATTTCTGTGGCCCTTTCCAGCACTTTTCGGCAAATTGGCTAATGAACTTCCTCACTCTTAGACTTAACACCAATCGTCGATGTATAATTTCCACTAGCAGCCGATGAGATCATTGAATATTATAATTCATTGTCCTCTGATAAGTCGCACGGCACTTTTTTAACCCCACTGTATTACGTACCCCTCTATAACCGATAGTTCCAGGACACCAAAGAAAACGCAGTCTTGTGTATATCTTCTTTCTGCCATAAATCTGATTGTATCAAAAAAAAACAAATACATTGCCATCGTCATGAAGCTAATAATCTTGTGGCCTGATGCTGCATCAACCTAATAAATCTGCTTATCGCATGGGTACTCATCCTTGGGGGTAGCTTTCTTAAAATCCCGAAAATGATATCATATCCTCAATTTTCCATCTCTTTCTCTGGGTACGATATTAGAAACCCACTAGCATATCGCATCGGCTTTAATAAATCTTGGCATCCATTAACCTTGTATTTCTGCTTGATTGGCTCATATAATCTGCTTATATACTTCCTTAGAGCCTTTTGAGACGTCCGATATCTTTTCTGGGCCTGAGGTGTGCTGTGGGTTGAATGGGTAGGTCGGCCGATGTGTTATACAAGTGAGTCGAGCTTCTTAATCCTGGTATCCTTGCCCAGTGGATATTCCCAAGCGAAAGGGCCATCCCGTATTCGTGCCTTCCAACCAGCGTGTTATCAATTCTTACTCGCTGGAAGTGGTCAGGGCACATTGGAACCTTTGCTTTATGTACGCTCGGCGTCTGCGGCTTATATGTACTCGGTCCTCAATGTCGTGATTTTGCGGTCGGTAGAATCATCGGCCGATAGTATTAAGCGTTTGTCCCTCGATTTCCCCATCGAGAGAATCGTTCATGGTGGACCCATCCAGGAGTAAGGCTCGGAGTAAGAACGTAGCTTGCTGTAATCGGTCGGGTCTGTATCCCTTGGCTTGGTGCTCAGAAGATATATACTTTCTTCCGACGTTGTTCCCTGACGCGGTGTCCCGGTACATCATCAATCTATACTTCCATCTGCTTTCTCATGTATGCGCGGTCATACGGTTCGGGGTGTGTCAATCTGGGTCAATGTTGGCTTGACTTCGAGTCTGCTCACGCGAGCTTGAGCCGGAACTCGACTTGGATCTTCTTGCCGCAACTTACTATGCAGGAGCACAGTTGATGTGCTAGGTCAGGGCGGATGGTGCACTGGCTATAGTTCTGTGTGGATCCTGAGTCCATTGCTGCAGTGTTGAAGCTAGACTATATTATCGGCTTTTCCATTCAATTGGTAATGAGAGAAAGCGTGGTAGTTTTGGGTAACTTTGGTTCTTTGTTGTCATCCCGATGTCACACTCTCACGTTTCAAGTTATCGCTTTTTCGCCTCTGATTCTCGCATGAATTTCCATACTCTTTCTTTGAAGTCTTAGGGCACCTAATGTCCTGTCTGTTTGATACATTCATACGTCTTTACGCGTTTCATTTCACCTCATTTCCCATGTAGCATATGGCCATGTTAGATTGGTTAGATAGCTTGCTCTAAGTTTGCATGGTCTAACTAGCATCTTTGGGGTTCTGTATTCATGTTCCCATTCACTATAGCCTTGATTATATATGGGCTTAAGTGCGAGCTCGTCTCTCCAACTTCACAGTGTTATTCAAGATACATGTCCTAGATCGGGGGTTCGCTAGGAGCGTTGCATTGAGTCAATCATACATTCTTTCAAGCTTGCTCTTCGTTCGGGTGCCCGGACATGAATCCAGTGCCCTTTAGTACCCATCAACCAAGTGCATAAAAAGAATAACCAATATTTTTTGATGCCGATGGATCGACTTCTCGTACTTTTGGCTCTTCCAACTCGCCATCAACTCGTTTGGAGTTCGATTGTGAATCGATGAAATCGCCACGCTTCTTCTTATGGCTTGCCTCCGTTTCTGTCACCTGTTGCATCCTTTGGTGTCGTTAGTCGCTAGTGCCTCTTCTGGCTTCTGACTTCTTTGTTGAATATTTTCCGCAGGAGAATAACTCACTGAGGAGTTTTGGACTTTGTTTCTTTCTATGTAGCGGTTTCACTCTTCTCATTTTCTCAAAGAATTCGGCTTCGTGGGGCAGCCGGCT